>CM021107.1:65667494-65786170 GCA_007115665.2 Sequoiadendron giganteum
AAAATCCATAGGTACACTTTTTTGTGACACATTTCTTTTAGATAAAGCATTTGATGGATCTCTTTGAATTAAACTGAATTGCGATATGTAAGAACAAGGGAGCACTAGGAAATACATTTCTCAAAGATGTTAAATAATATTTCTGACCAAATTTGAAAAATCATTATAAGCCCATGGTTAAAAATTTTGTAGTGATCAAAGTGGGTACTAATTCTATATTATATAGATCATAATTCTTCTTTCTTCTAATTTTGGCAATGGTTTCACCAAGCTGTGAAGGGTAAACTATTCTTTATTCAGTTATGCCTATGTGGGTTCATTTTCCTTACCTCTCGTTGCAATTTTGGGCTGATTAATTATTTCAAATTATTGGGAATGATTTGGGTAGATTCATTTCCATAGAAATATATCAAAGGGGTTTCTTGACAAATTTTGTTGAAAGTTGGGTAGAAAGCATGGAAACAAGCCATAGGTTATGAAAATGTTAGTGTAGAAAATCATGCCTAAAATATTCCTTTAGATATATTTGCTAGTTGTTATATTTTTAAGATAATGATTTTTTAGTTGTGCAATCTTGCATGGAGTTGCATGTCTATTTTCTAGTTGGAAGTTTCCATTCTATAAGGCTCATCTCTTGATATATATATTATACTCATTCTTAAGCAATTATCAAGTTAATAATCAATGCATTTATTTACAATTAGTCTTTTCTTTTCAATTTGTGCAATTTTGTAATTTATAACTCTACTAGTATTCTTGGAAACATTTAAGTTGTTTAGCATGAACTAAAACAATTGTTTATCATCAATAAATAAATATTCAAGAAAAACCATGAAGGACAACAATGAGCAATGCTAGGGTTAACTAATTAAAGTATACACGTGAATAAGTTAAGCATACATGCGAATAAGTGAAGCTCACAAGTAATCAAATACATGTAAGCCTTGAAGTATATAAATGAATACATAACATACACATTAATACAAAGTATATGCACGGATACAAGGTACACACATGAAAACACATAAGTCACAAAGTATACACGTAAGTTGTAATGTATACACTTTAATACACATAACTCATATCTATTGAACCATGGATTTATAATGCTAATATAGACACCATCGATAAAAAAGATTCGTGTTAACCAAATAGCCATGTAGGCATACATAAATATATGTCGATATAAGTATAAAATATATACAAAATACCCATATAGGCTTATGAGAATGTCATATAGGAATACAATGTCAAATATATACAATACAAAATATGTACAAAAATTCCATATAGGTATACAACAAAGGGCTCTGAAATCAAAATTCATTTCTCTCCATGCTCTCAAAATAAACTCTTTCCCTTTTCTTTTTGATTATATGGTGATAGGTCTGTCACTCGTTTATTATAAGGTTGAGGATTTCTCTTGGTGCTCCTCCTGGGTTTTAGTTCTTGATCAAGCCTTATCTATTACAACAACAAGTAAAGACATTATTATATAGAAAGTACATTATAAAAAATGATATATTTAATAAAATAATCACCTACCTCCATTTGATTATCACTCTCCTCAAGGTAAATATTCAAATGCCCATGTTGTGGCATGTTGAATCCTTGTAAAAACCATCCAAAGAGAAATTAAACTACAAATCAATAATGGTTTGATTTTTTACTAATTAATAGTTATAACAAAAAATATAAATTAAAATTTAGTAATCTACCTCATACCTCTGTGAGAGGCATCGAGGAGTCTATAGTAGAAGAAAAACCAATCTCCATAGCCCTATGGACATTTGGAGGTGTATCCACTTCCAACATTTGAAAATAAAACAAAAAATTATTCAATCACGGAAACTACAATAGTGATGCACATCATGGCTTATAATGTATGAGATCATGAAAAAAAATTTGAGTACTTCTTGAACTATATATTTATGTATATCAAGCTTACTATTTTCCCTATTCATAGCTTGTTTGAAAGCTCTTGTTTTAGAATTTTATCTATAACAGCAAGGCAGTGAACCATTTGATAAAATGCTTTGGTAGACATGTACAAAAACTGTGGTAGCATGGAGAAGGAAATGAGTTGTTTGAAATCATGCCTCAAAGAAATGTGGTCTCATGGTGATGTAATTCCATTAAAAAAAAAAGTTTCATGGCATTCCATCACCATGAGACCACATTTCCTTGAGGGATTTTTTCAAACAAATCATTTCCTTCTCTATGGTATTATGCTAGGATGGGGTGGATTATATAATGTGGTCTTGGTTATGAGATGGAGGGAGATCATGACATAAAGAGGGAGGGGTAGGGATATGAATAAGTGGAATAAAAGGTGGAAGGATTCATGGATTAAGAATTGAGGATGAGGATGAGGACCTTGAAAATAATTTGGAGGGGAATTTTTGATAAAGGCTTGGTTTCTATTCTTTAGGAAATGAGTTGTTTGGAAAAATGCCTCAAATAAATGTTGTCTCATGGTGATGGAATGAAATTCTATTGGCATGAAACCACATTTCTTCAAGTAATCTTTTCAAACTACTCACTGTCTTGACTACGATATTGCTTACTATTCTGCTTTAACAAATTTTTTCCAAGCATCCATAGTTTGTTGGAAAACAACTATTTTAGGCTTTTAGCCATAGCAGCAAGGAAGTGAATAGTTTGATAAATTGCCTCAAAGAAATGTGGTCTCATGGTGATGGAATGGCATTCCATCACCACAAGATTGTATTTCTTTGACTTGCATATTTTCAAACTACTCATTACCTTGTCTATTTTATTTCTTACTATTGTGATTTTATAGATTATTTCCAAGCATCCATAGTTTGTTGGAAAGCACCTTTTTTAGGATTTTAGCCATAGCATCAAGGAAGTTCAAGTAGTTTGATAAAATTATTTGGTAGACATGTATGGAAAATGTGGTTGCATAGAAAAGGATGTGAGATGTTTGAAAGAATGCCTCAAAGAAATGTGGTCTCATGGTGATGGAATGGAATTCCATCACCATGAGACCACATTTCTTCAAGGAATATTTTCAAACTACTCACTTCCTTGTCTATGTTATTGCTTACTATTATACTTTCATAGATTTCTTCCAAGCATCCATAGTTTTTTGGAAAGAACCTATTTTAGGCTTTTAGCCATAGCAGCAAGGAAGTGAGTAGTTTGATATAATTATTTGGTAGACATGTATGGAAAATATGCTAGCATAGAAAATTTGATGAGTTGTTTGAAAAAATACCTCAAGGAAATGTGGTCTTATGGTGATGGAATGCCATTCCATCACCAGGAGACCACATTCCTTCAATGCATTTTCTAAAACTACTCAATACCTTATATATGCTATTGCTCACTATTATGCTTTGATTTATTTTTTTCCAAGCATCCATAGTTTGTTGGAAAGCACCTATTTTAGGATTTTAGCTAGATCAACAAGGAAGTGATTAGATTGATAAAAATATTTGGTATATTTGTATGGAAAATGTGGTAGCATAAAAAAGGTGGTGATCTATTTGAAGAAATGCCTGAAAGAAATGTGGTCTCATGGTGATGGAATTCACGAGACCACATTTTTTCAAGGATTTTTTTCAAACTACTGACTTCCTTTTCCATGCTATTGCTTACTATTATGCTTTGATATATTTTTTCCAAGCATCCAAACTTTGTTGGAAAACACATTTTTTAGGCTTTTAGCCATAGCAGCGAGGAAGTGAATTGTTTGATAAAATTATTTGGTAGACATGTATGGAAAATGTGGTAGCATAGAAAATCCGGTGAGCTATTTGAAAAATGCCTCAAAGAAATGTGGTCTCATGGTGATCCACTGGCATTCGTTCACCATGAGACCACATTTCTTCGAGGCATTTTTTCAAACTACTCACTACTTTCTCTATGTTATAGCTTACTAGTATTGTTTGATAGATTTTTTTCCAAGAATCCATAGTTTGTTGGAAAACACCTATTTTTAGGCATTTAGCCATAGCAACAAGGAAGTGAATTGTTTGATAATATACCTTGATAGAAATGTATGGAAAATGTGGTAGCTCATAGAAAAGGTGGTGAGCTGTTTGAAAAAAATCCTCTAAGAAATGTGATGTCATGGTGATGGAATTGCATTCCATCACCATGAGACCCCATTTCTTTGAGGAATTTTTTCAAAATACTCATTTCCTTGTTTGTGCTATTGCTTACTATTATTATTTGATAGATTGTTTTCCAAGAATCCATAGTTTTTTGGAAATCACCTTTTTTAAGGATTTTAGCCATAGTAGGAAGGAAGTGAGCTATTTGATAAAATTCTTTGGTAGACATATATGAAAAATGTGGTAGCATAGAAAAGGCGGTGAGCTGTTTGAAAAAAATGCCTCAAAGAAATTAGGTCTCATGGTGATGGACATCACCATGAGACCACTTTTCTTTGAGGCATTTTTTAAAAAACTCATTGCCTTGTCTATGCTATTTCTTAATATTATTCTTTCATATATTTCTTCCAATCATCCATAGCATAGACAACGAAGTGAGCTGTTTTGAAAGATGCCTCAATAAAAATTGGTCTCTTGGAATGCCATTACAAGAAAATGCAATTGGCAGCTGGTCCTAGTTATTAATTATGCTATTTGAAGTAATTGCATCACTTCTTATGTTGACTTTCTAAACAACTATATTATAGTTGAAATTTTATCATCTATCAACATCTAGTTATTATTTATGGAATGTGAAGTAATGCTTTGAGTTTGAAAGATGTGCAATGCAATGTAATCAGTGATATGAATATAAACTACACAAATCTATTAAGTACAATTCATTAGTCAAACTCTTTATTATATTACATGGATGTAGGTTTGTCTAACTCCACTAGAACTAGGAGGTGTTCAGGGAAAAATTAGTGGTGAATCTTTGCCAATTGGCGAATTATAGAAATCGTCCAAGTCAAAATTGGCAAATTAATTATACCCAACGAGGTGTCCAAATCGCCCGGATTTTAAGAACTATCAGTCCAATGCATGTCCATTTTCCAACGATTTTTTTTATGAGGCATATTTAAGCAATAAATTATCCATAACAAACTACGTATTTCAAATGGATTGATTAATATTTTCACCTGGAATCCTGAGAGCATGTAATAAAACACCTACATATTCGCCAATACTATTAAAACAACATTATATGAGGACCCATTTTTCCAATTAAAATTTAAAAATAGTTTCTTGTGAAGACCCATTTTGCCAACTAAAATTTATAAATAGTTGCTTATGAGGACCTATTTCGCCAATAAAATTTAAAAATAATTATATTTGAGGACATATTTCTCCTTGAAAATTACAATGTATCATTGTACAAGCATGCAGGATTCGCCAAATTTTTAATATACCTTTTAAAAATCCTAAGGAATTCGCCCAATATGGATTAATATAAATACAATTGAAACTGTCATTTATTCTTACACATTTTTTTTAGTTCTGAGGTTCTACTTCTCGACTTGGAAGTTAGCAAAAGCTGAAAACATAGAATTAAAGGTGAGTGATCATTTCTTCATATTATTAGTTATAATAATAAGATTCCTTTATCTCTTTTCCATTTTGTCTTCAGTCTTAAAGATGATTTTGACTAGGGAATGGGATCTATATTATCTATCCTTCTTAAACAAGAAGAAATTATTTTCCATCTTTTATTTGAAGTGAGAGATCAATATGTTGAGCAGCAAGGGTAAGACTCCTTAGGGTAATGAAGATACTGGGAGGCCATCAAAATCCCCAAAATATAGAGGTACCATATAGTATTACTTTGAAATTGGAAAAGCTTTTGATCCATTAGATAAATATGGAGCTACATCATCAACTCTTCCACCAAATATCAATGAAGAAGGCATTCACAATACCTCACCGCCACAGGAAGGTCAATGTGAGATTGTCATTGAGTTAAATCAAAATTTATCAAATGAGGATGTAAATACCATAGAATATGTTCCAAGGGATACCCTGGTTAGCCAAGATGAGATAATTGACTTGGATGAGGATGATGTTGGTAGCAAGAAAAGAAAAGGAAAATCAAAACTAGGTTGCAACTGGGAAATGACAAGGAATTTTCAACTTGATTGGTTATTGAAGTACCCATTCATTGTACTAGTGGGGGTAGCAAATGAAAATGATATTTAAAAAGAAACACTATAGAGGTGTATGATTTGTAGTTGGAAATGTAGAAGAGCCAATATGTTGTAGCTAAACCTTGACACTATAGAAAAGCATATCGGTAAAGTTTACGAAAAAACAAATCATAGATAGAAAGGATCAACCAATCATACGATGGAAATCAAAGGAAGAATGTCTTCATGTTAAGTATGTCATGGAATGTGAAGAGCATAACCATAGAATGTCAAAGCTTGATGAATATCAAGGTACACTTGAGGCTCATTTTGGAAAAGAAATGGAAGCAATAAATCTGTCAAAAACTATTCAGATGAGTGTTATTTTTCATATTTTGTCTAGAAGGAATCCTATGACAAAATACCTAGAATATTCTAGTTTATTATCTTATTTGAGTGTTCCTCACTTTTCCTTCTTACATTGGTCAGTAAATGCTAGATGGGAATGGTAAAACTATCTTGCTGTAGTGGAAAATGAAGATTTAGAGGAGAAAGTAAAAGAGTCAAATTTCATTGCATTATCTTTATATGAAGTTACTATGGTAGACAATAATTCTTGGGTCTGTACATTCATTTGTATACTATATAACACCATGTTCACCAAGCTCACCTTTTTTTGTTCATAAAATGAATGATAGTTCAACATTGCAAAATTTATCTGAAATAGTCAAGAAATATTTGAATGAAATTATAGGTATGGATGAGTTGACAATTGCCAAAAATTTGGTGTGTGTAGGAGTTGATGGAGCTACAGTGATGCAAGGTCAAAGGGGTGGTGTTTGCAGAAAGTTACAAACTACTTGTGCACCATACATGCTTGGAATTCACTGGATGACCCATAGAATGAATTTAGCATTCAAAATTGTAAGAAAGTTTCCTACAATATCAAAAGCTCAAAATCTACTCTGTGAGATCCACACATACTTCTACCGAAGTTCCAAATGTTTCCAAGAATTTCAACATTTTGTTGAGGGAATAACACCACGAAACAAGCTTCTCAAGGATGTTGATACCAAATGGATCTCCTTGCATAGGCCGGCGCAACGATTTCTTTTAGAATAATAATCCTTGATTGGAGTGATGTACGAGCATCGCAGCACAATAGACAAAGCTCCTGACCTCTTACATAGGTTAAGTGATATATTGAGACTCTTGACTTTAGCTAGTCTTCTCCCCATGCTGAATGTGATGAAAAATCTTGTGAAGAAAGCACAAGATAGAGCTATTTGTATTTATGAATATGCTAATATACATAAACATACATGCTTGGCCCTCAATCATCTATATCTAGATCTAACACAAGAAGGCACAAATTATTTCATGTGGCGAAAAATTACTGATTTGAATAATCTTGATAATTATTTATAGCTTAATGTAAGCGAGAACTTATGTATCTGTGTGTGTGGATATGAGATACCAATGTACTATTGTAAGATAATCATGCACTCTAGCATAGAAGTAGTTGTTGATGAGGAAGATTTTCACAACTTTGTTAAATTTGTTAGTGACAATTTGAAGGAAATTGCAAAATCCTTTTCCTCATAGGTTCGTTAAAAATTCCCTCGACATGAAATAATTGAAGCCATGGGTATTGTGTATCCTCAATTTTGGGTAAACTAAGATAACCCAAAATATTTTTATGATAAAGTAAAAATATTGATCGAACAATTATCGAAAAGGGTAACATACAATGAGAAGACAATAAAAGGAATTTTAAATGAAAATAAGCTTAGACAACAATGTAGAAGTTTTGAAATATCTATGAAGGACCAGTATAAATCCATGGGCACGGAGAAGGCCTTTGAAATGGGATTAATAAAAAAGGTCCGGAAAAACTTAGGTCATAGTGAAATATTGCTTGATTCGATATCGAAACATTTCAAACTTTTTGATTTATTTCAAACAATGATATTGGGGTTCGTGGAGGATGAGAGAATTTTTAGTAAATTGGGGTTTTTGAAATCAAAGTTAAGAAAAAAATGAGACAAGAATTTTGAAAATTTCTTAAGGATGAAAGGAATTGCATATAATGTCAAAATATTTCCTTTTCAAAGGGCACTCACAATCTATAGGTCCACATGTGAAAGAAGAGGGACTATGTTGTGCAACATAGACACTCCAATTCCAAATGTTGGTACTGGTCAGACTAGCACTGGTGATGGGACTGAGACAGATGACATTGACACAAATCACACAATGAATGTTGAATTTGAGAAGCAAGCCAAAGAAAATGAAGAGAAGACACAAAATCAAAACAACTCTTTTACTTTATGTCAAGATGACCGTCAATTTGAGGTCCTTGAATCTATTTAGGAAATGGAAGAGAATTAGTAGCTTTTAGGTATTTATACTACACTTCATGAATCAGTTTCCATTGTTCCAAAGTCCAAATTGTAGTTGATGATATTTTATATTGTATTCAATGAAATTGTGAATCATTGCACTTCATGATATTTTATTTTTTATTTCACTTTATTAATCATATTCCAAACTATAGTTGATGAAATTTTACATTGTATTCCATGATATTGAATTTGATATGTAATTCTATACCATTTTTAAAGAACAACACTTATCAAACTACTCATAAATTCCTATTGCATTTCCATTCACATAATATTTGATAAATAACTAAAAGGAATATTGTAGAAGTTGTGAAATCCAACTTCACAAACCCTGAAGATCACCTGCATGCAAATAACCTATCACAGAAGAATACATGGAGACAAAAAAGAAAGGGTTCTTTGAAAGTTGAACAATGTATTAATCAGAGAGAGAGAATAAAATACAATGATCAATCCTTATGAAAGGAGATTGTGCAACCCTAACCCTAATAGGTAGACATTTAATAATTAATATAATTATTAAATGTCACAATATGCAAACTAAAGTGAAATCTTAAGAGAGGAATAAAGGTAACTTAATTAACATAATTAAGTTAAAATGTTTACTCTAACAAATATCAATTCATTCCTTGAACAAAAGCTAACAGTTCAACATTCATAACTTAGAAGTTAGAAGCTCTACCAAACTAATTATAAAAATATTTTCTGATACTCCAACATTAGGAGTAGTTGACATGACCATAGATGTTTCTAAGCTTATAAAAGCAAAAGTTGAGAGCCTTACTAAAGATAGATACATGCATAGAAGTGTTGGTTAAAAAATTTATCACCTAACTCTATATTCTTACACTCATGGAGGTGACAAACACAATAACAGTTGAATCAACCATAATAGTATTTTAGATTGATTCTCTGCTTATTTTAAAAGGTGGTAGCTACCTTCTTTAGATATTCAATGAATGATTTTTAACTAATATCTCTTTTAACTAGAAAGAAAATGAAAGTAAATGATTTTAACAAAAAAGATTTGAAAAGCACCCACACAACTTAAACAATAAAAGCTTAAACTACCAAATCAAAAAAATTATACTAAGAAATCCTTACGCATCCATCACCATAAAATATTTATTCACAGATAAACATTCCACAACAATGAAACTAACCAAACATCTATCATTCCAATAATATGCAATCCACTGGTAAATGAGTCAACAAAAGTAGAATAAATCCACACACCATAACTCAAAGATTACACATGCATGAAATTCACCATTATCTTTCTATATTGAAATAACAGAAAAGCAGTAAAAATAGAAGAGTCTTGATAATAATTTAAGACAATTGTTTCAGAAATTAAAATAAAAAAGATTTAAAGTATCAAGAGAGACAAATTAAATAAAATAACATAAAAACTAAAAACTAATCAAGTTCCAGCATCGACTCCTTCACTTCCAATTATTTCCACCTCCTATTGCTCTAGTAACACCTCTTGTGCCTTTACTCTTTGCTTGTATTCCCAGTACTTGGTGACAATTGCGGTGATGTTTTTGCTTCATGGAGTCAGGGTGATTTTCAGCCTTGTCCTCCATTTTGAAAGTGCACGGTTCGACTCAGGTAGCATTTCATAGATGTTGTCACTTTCCACCATAAGTGAACTCATATAGGTTTGCAAGTTAGTCAATTTTTTGAATGAATCTTCAGTGGTTGTCTCAGGATCACCTACTTCTTTATAATACACCTCTTTAAATTCCCTCATTATGTCTACAACATCAAACACCTTTTCATAGAAATTATCCATGAACTTCACTTCAAGAGCATTGAAGTTCTCCTTGATCTTCACCAATATGTCAAAGTATTTTTCTAACACTTTATTGATTTCCTTGATATAATCTTCATATACTGACAATTTCTAATCCAAGGAATCAAACCAACTAGGATCAATTTCTCTAGGGTCATCCACCAATTTTTCCTTTATTAACAAAGTGTGCTCCATGGAGAGTAATTTTGCAATTTCCCTTGAAATAAAAAATGTGCTACCATGTTCCCTCCTGATCTCCTAGAGCTCAGCTACTAGTTCCTTTCTTTTATCAAACACATTAACATAGAATTGCATAAATTTATGAATGTAGAAAAGGCCATCCTTATAAAGTCCTTCTATTCATTCGTTCGAAGCTTTAGCATAACCTAAATTCTTCCTGACCCATTGCACACTGTCAAAATCAATACCTTGAACATTTGAGCTTGAGGCTTCCATAGTGGCCTAAGTCACAATTGATGAAATTAAAATTTCTTAAAGAAATAATATTATATTGCAACTGAAGGTTCTCCCTTTTTGTTCTTTTTCTCTTTTGATCAATGCATTAATAGAGTAATCATCATGATATATATCACCTTCTAAAGTAGATGGCCCCATATCAACATGAGTAACCTTGTAGTCGGCTTTCATTATCTCATTTTTATTTAGGTCCTTTTTTGGATCAACAATCTCCAATAGTTGATGCCCATAAGTGGAATCGGTGATAATTCGTGACATCCTCTTAGCCTTTTTGGGCTTCTGGTGACCCTATAGTAGCATGGCAATTGTATCTACTTCAATTTTCATTGCGGGAATATTCTTTATTTTCTTCTTGCCTGATTTCTTTAACCATACTAGGGAAGAAGCCACTAATCCAGGGTCTCTAATTTCAACACTTACATTTTTTTTCTTTTCAGTTGATTGAACAAAAACAAAAGTATCTCGTACTAGAGAAGGGAAATCTTCAAAGAATGTGGGAAAAGAATTATCATCAATTATTTTTTGAAAAATTCCCTCAGAGTCTATAGGAACTAGCTTTTCTTAACTATCCTTTTTCCTAGGTACCAAGGGTACACTGTCTTGATCACAAATTGATTTTAGCTTGGCCCCAGTGTCTTCTAGATTCTTGAAATCTTCTCCTAACTATGAGCCAATGTCAGACGGCCTAATTGACTACTTTCCAGCTGATATACTTATCCTGAAGGTCTGTATAGTCCCTTTATCTTTTCTCTGCGAATCTCTTTGCTCATGGGGAGAACCCACACTTTGGCACCATTTTTCGTTCAACCAGTCTGAAGTTATTCTCAAAATAAGGGCAGAAAGGACCATTAAGTCTCAAACTTCATCCTCTAACTAGTTAAATCTGTACAAGGGCTTAGTAGCAGGGGCCCGATATTTGGGATCAAAGATCACTGAGTCTTCTTGTGCATCTTGTGGAATATTGAAATAAATACCAATATCTTGTATTTTCCTTAGGGTCAATCTCATGAAATTTCTTCTATGCACCTCGCCTTCATCTGTATAGTCTTCCCAAAAATATTCAATATGAGGGTGATGTTCATAGCTGCTAACTCCATACAATTTTTTCTTAACGTAACCCTTGCTATAAAAGTTAGTTCTCAAGGGTAAACACTAAAAATTGAATTCATTCGAGGCTTTCTACACACCCCTACCAATATTATTACTTTTGCAAGAAAATGAAGGCATGGATAATGGAAAATCATACCCCTTCTTTCCCATGTTTGAATATTTAACATTTGCAATGGCCATTTGCTAGAAAACTTCAAGAAAAACCAGGAAATCACTTGGGTAATGGGGAAATTTCATTGGAGCCTCCTCAAAACCTCCAATTCTAAGATAAGTGAATCATTTGAATGAAATGTAGAAACTTCCAAACCTCAATACCAGAGAAATTACTTTAGGTGAAACTCTAAGCTCATGTTTTCCATTAATTCTTCTCACAATTTTGATTAAAAATGCATCATTGACACAAAAAAATTCCTCATTCCAACCTCCTTAGTGATCTGTGGAAATCTTCTATACATAGGTGTGTCTGATTGAAGACCCTTTTTGTTCCAACCCTGCCCAGACAACCTCTTGACTAGCTAGAATGTAAACTAAGTATAAGCACATGTGGAAGGAAACAGTTTGCTAGAAATTTATCAATTTATCATTTAATTGATAACTAATAATCTCAACCTAGTCAATGAATTTATTTTCACTACAACTCACCAAAAATAAAATGGCACATCCAAAATTCAAAATATTTTGAACATGCATTACCAACCATGCGATGTAGCAACATGATAGCATCTGAAATTTCATCCTTAAAATGAACCCTATTAAGCTTTGAGGGCAACTGGGACTTACCATTTTTCTCGAACTTCAACCAATTCTTCGTAATGGAATTTTTGCACCATTCCTCATTCATTCTGAAAAACTCATCACTAATAGCTACACACATTTCCTCTACATTTTCCCTCTATGGAATGCTTAATGTGTGAGAAATGAATTCAAGAGTAATTCTTGCCATTACTGACCCATTCATAGCTCTAATTTCCCAAGTCTTTGGAATGTATCCCCTTGTGCACACAATCACTAGGTCAACACTTTGCACAACCTCAAGAGAACCTCCCGTGTTCGTCAAACCACTCTACAAAAATTTATCTTCCAGTGGTGTTCTCTTCCTTTTCTCCAAGCGCACCAAAAACTCCTCCAAATTGAGGTGGCCAATTTTAGTGTCCCTCATGCCATACCAGTGATTTTGAATTCCACTCTACATGAGTGCAAATTTGTAGAGATAGAATGTTTTCACTCATGAAGTATTAGCATTGGAAAAGAATGAGAATGCAGGCTAAATGACATAGTAAAACTTAACCACCCACTGGCACTTATGGAGTTAATTTTGATAGGATGTGCATTAAATGTAGCATTTAATTTCATTCCTCAAAAAAATATCCTTTAAACCTAAATGATTTTTGAAATTCTTGAAAAGACAACTCAAGGTTAGTCCATACATAGCATTCAATGAGATGATGATGCCTTTCAAAGCTAAGATAAGTCCATAATGTCGTGTGGTCATGGAAACTTGGAACCTTATAACCAAATTCAAAAGTTTCAAAATTTTGGAAACCTCTGACTCACTGACTACAAATATGTCTTTGACCAACAAAGACTTGCAACTCAACAAAGTGAACCAAGTCAGGGAATATGGAGGTTATGAAAATTTAGAACTTCACGAAAATCGTATAAAAATCTAAGGACTACTGACTAAGGTTAGGAAAAGTATAAAAAATGTGACTTTTTTCAACAAAGTGGACCAGGTCAAGGAATCTAGAAGTTATGAAAATTTAGAAATCCATGAAAAGGTTATAAAAATCTGAGGACTATTGACTAAGGTTAGGAAAAGCACAAAAACCATGACTTTGAGCATTCGCCAAGAGAAATAAACAACAAGGCATTGAAAATGAATGAGGTAAAAGACCCGAAAGACCAAAGGAGGGGAAGTTTAAAATTGTTGACACTAGTTTAAAAGTTACATATAACAAGAAGTAAATATAATGAGCTTATTGATTAATATAATAAGAGTCAACAAAAGGTTGTTGAAATTTAAATAGAGCTAGCATTATGGAAACAACAAGTGGAAATATTAAGGTCTTAAGGACCAGCTAGTTCAAGTCGTGTTGTAACCAGGGAGTGGATGGTTGCTCGTGAGAATATATTTTGGTTTGTTGTAAGCATTTCTTAAGGAAATGACCTGTATAATATTTCAAATGAAAATGTTACATGTGTACATCTCGGCATGAAGCTTGTTTTTCTCCCTCATTTTGATTCTATCATCTGTCTAGCTATAAAATTTTACATGAATTATTAATGAGATTTGATCAATGATCTTTCATTAATATTCTTTGTCATTATGCATTGATGTATGTTTTAATTTTGGCTCTAGTTTAATGAACCAGTTAAAGTACCTTGATTTAAGCATGAGTTCATATAAATGTTTAGTGGATCTGATGAATTATTAAGTAGTCATGGAGTTTGAGTATTGATGTGTGAATTCTAATGCAATTTCATTAATATTATGGATGCTTGGAATTAAAAATCACCTTATAGTTAATATTTTAATTGTGATAAAAGTAAAACTTGAACATGTACTCAGTGATTCATCACTCAACTCAATGCTTAATAACATATTAACAATAGTATTAGTAGGATATAAAACAACGAACATAAACAATCGTTTAATGAGTGTATAGTATTTGAAACCACAGACTTTTTCTTGAAAGGATAAAATAAATAATACAAATAATTGAACATCAACACATTACTGAAGTTTGAATTTCATATTTTTTATTGATTTTCACATGAACGAGTACATAGAGGCATTGGAAATGCAAAATATTTAACAAAGACAACTCTGCACAATGCTGAGCTGGAACTTAGAAACTCATATTATCAAATATTCAAAAATCAAATGACTGTATCACCTTTTCTAGAAACTTCCACTCTTCAAGTGGTGGAATTGCCATTTTTTCTAACTGATGTTGTTTGACTTGAAGTTTTTTTAACATTTCATTATTGTAATTGGAACCCGTCTTGAATTATTTTGTCAATTTTTCATTCAAGTTTATCATTGTTCTTATGGAATCCAAATAGATCACCACATCTAGATTCTAATGAAACTGGTCCAAATCAATATTTCTTGCATCCTCCATCTTCACTCTAAAACCATCCTTTCCAATGAATCACTCATTTTTGTCAAAATCCTCTAGTAAACCAAGCGCTATGAAGTTACTTACCTTTTCATAAGCCTTCTTCATCATGTCTACAACCAAACACAAGTATTCCTTTGTTTCACACATTCCAAACACTTTCAATGATAGATGACAACTTCATTGAGGTAGCAATCCGATTAGTAATCCCTTTTGATTTCAAATCATTGTCATTGGCTTTGTAGACTATTTGTAGAGCCTAATTTGTAAATTTTTCTAATGCCAACACATTTTTTTGTCCACTAAATATTTTTTGAGCTTCTTATAATGTTGTCTGATAGCATCAATCAATTGAAACATCTCACACAAATGATCAATCCTCTGCATTATTTCATCCTAGATATTTTGTTTCATATGCTTCCTTGTATCTCTACAAAAAGTAGATAACTTATTTTGACAAGACTTAATTTATTGTTTTGCTTCCATCAACTCTACCTTCAATCTTTCATTTATTTTTCATATTCTCCATTTTTTGTTCCCACTATGCATTTCCATTCGCAATGCTTAGTCTTAATTTTTTTGAAGTGGATTTTTCCTCATCACATTTCTTGTTGCTCTCATCTAGCCTTTTCTTCAGGTCATTCGCTTCTCTCTCATTTTTTTGATCCTCTTTTCTTTTTGATGTAGAGGAAGATTTTTTTATTCTTTTTCCTAATTCATTTCTCTTGTTATCTGTTGCTTTCCTCTTTGCTTTCTCATTTTCTAGGTCTACTTGTAACTTTTCTATTTGATTTTGTAGCCTTTTATTCTATCTATCTTTCTTTAGCAATGATGTGTACACCAATTCATTGTGGTCATTTGATACATTAATTTTGTTAGTATTTTTGAGTCCAAAAAAATCCAATTGAAAATTGGTCACCTAGTATTCAGATCGATCCATTGAATTTGTTGGTTTGTTTTGAACTCTAGGAAAAAAATTGTGTACTCCATGATTTCTTTATTTTTGTCAAATGTGGGTAATACCATGGTTGTTGCAAGCTCTTAATATACAACAGACACACTCTCCACCAGTTGCTTCTTTTATTTTTTATCCAAGTCTAATTTCTTTTTAAACTCTTCAATTAAATCAAAACCGAGGGAAACATGACCAATGAAATGCTTGAATGGTGAAGGAATATGAGTACTTGTAGTTGCTAATGGTGTCACAACCACACTAACTAGTAGTGGGGGAGTGTCTAGAAATAACTCTTTTGTGGTGGATACACTGATAGTGTGACTTGGACCTATCAAAGTCCTTTGCCTCTTATGTATGCCTTGATCACCTGGTGTTTCTATTTTATCTTGTATTTTTGTCCTCTTGTGTTTAACTTTTTGTAGTACATGTTGACCACTACTAGTACTACTACCCATACCATCACCACTAGAGGCAGTGCCAATTGTAATAAGCTCTCCACCATGGGCATGTCCTATTTATGATTGTATCTAACCATGTGGATGAGGATTTGAAGCTCTAAATAATTGAATTATTTTGGCTCTACTTGTATGCCCTTGGTCTATTGTATTAGATCTAAGGAAAAATTTAACAACTAGTTTTCTATGTTGTACATCTATTATTGCAGGAATCCATTGTCCTTGGGACCCCAAACCACCACCTTCCTAACCCATTTTTTAGCTATGGCTTCTCCTGAAGTATATGCTTCTTTTGTGGCTTCACTTAAACCAAATTTGATATGGCTTTGTTCTACTTCTTCCCTATCATCAATAGATTCATCATAAGTTTCTTTGTTTCCATGTTCATCGGGATGCTCTATATTCCATAATTTACTAGAATCAAGATCTTCTTCATTATCTTCATACTCTCCAAGAGCTCTTGGATCACCTAGGTCCTTCCTCATAGACCAAAAGGCAGCAATTTTTTATAGTGACTAATTTTTATTTGTTAATTTCTTCTCTAGAGAACCTGGTATTTTTACTCTACTAGATGGTTTATCACTCTTTTCATAAAAAATGTTGTATGTCCTGATTATCTTTTAGTGCAATGCCATAATTTCTACTGACAAATGTTCAAAATAAATGTCATTCTCAACCTAAATTTTCTCCATTTCTATTTTGACCTCATCCCAAGAATCCTTGTTTCTCAAGTTTTCAAGCAAGGGTTTACTTTGATGTTAAATTCTACTTGCAACATTCTTATTGGCCACAATCATTGACTTAATGATGTCACATGGATCATACTGCCAATCATACTACCACACTAAATGCTTTTATGTTGAATGTGAACCCTCCACATGAATAAGGTAAAGAAGGAAATAAGGTCTTATTTTGTTGATTGAGAAAGTGCAGTTCATCAGCACTCTAGATTTTCCTTACATATTCTAATTCAAAAACCCTTTCGATCACATGTATTGGAAGTTTGTATGGTTGTACTCCCAATCCATAAAATCTTAGCATAATATATTCTTCCATTAAGTACCAATCAACCAATTGTAATTATTTTCCTAGTTGAATCCAGTTTCTACATGGCATAAGTAATCTAGGCATTGGAGTATTTGTAATTACTTGATGCAATGGAGCCAAAAATTATTCTACAAAATAAAAGCAGTTCCTTCGAGAATCATGCATCCTTATCTCAGTGGTGCATTCATATATTGGAGTCATTTTATTTTCCTCAGCATTACTATAGGGTTGAATCTAAAGCTTGTTGGTTTGAAACATTCCTCTAAATTTGAATAGAAAAAGATAGCACAAGTAGGTTATGATCCTAAATGTCTTGGTGGAACCTCTTTAATCATTAAAAATTATTTATGCATGGATTCTACATTGTGTTGAATAAAATTATATTTGACATGTGGAACACCATAATGGATATTATATACCATTTCAAAGAGGCTTGCACCCACTTCCAAATTTTTATCCAGATCAAGGCAAAATTCTAGCATGGAAATAGTATTTTGAACCCATGGTTTAAAAATATAAAAATCATAAGGAGGCTTATGATCACCTTTCAATTTGTTTCTATCCTAAACTATTTTACTTAAGAAAAAAAATTTATCCCTTTCTTCTAGTGCTTCATAATCACTAGCAAGCTTTTCTAGGTCAATGTGGACATTTCTAAATTATTCGGTTGTAAAACCCAACACTTTTCCAAGTTCTTCTGCATTAATGGATAATAATTTTTCTTTGCTATATTTATTAACAATTACTCTTTTGTTACCATCATAATTTTGGGCACATACCATGATAAATTCTAGGCAAGGTAAAACCCCATGTAACATCATGTGCCCTAATCTAGTTACCCACAATGCACTGATACTATTAATTTTCATTTTCTTTGCAACCTTATTCTGAGATGAAAATATAAGTTTTGAGGTATGCCTACCATAGATTTCAAGATCATAAATATCTTTGTACCCATAAGTGAAACCTAGGGTTTTAATCAATTCTGCATAATGTATTTTTTTATTAGACATTGTGCTAGTGGTATTGGTGGTAGAAATTATTATACAATTTAAAATTATGAATTCCCTAATACCTAATAGTCCTTAATTTTTCTTAATTCTTAAGTCAATAAACCCTAAACCCAAACTTCAAAGTTTGACAAAATAAGATTTTAAGAAATTTCAAACAATGAAATGTAGCCATGGGAATTATTTCACTTACCTGGATTCTACCTCTTGAAAAGATTAATGCTAACAATCATGGAAACTAGAATGGATTTTTTGGAAGTGGAATTGTGGAAACCAAAATAGGGTGGTGCACTACAATGAGCAATCTGAAGACCAAAATCTCCCCATGTTCTGACCCTCTCACTTAAAAAGAAATCACTTGACAGTTAGCAGTACAAAGTGATTTTTTCTCAAAATTAGAATGCTAAAGTGAATGAAACATCTGAGGTATACATGTTGCAAATTCTAAACTGTTGATCTTTCTAAATCTAACAGTTATATGGTGATTATGGATGTCTAATTTCACAAGCCTATCACTTTGTCCATTTCATTCTGGAATGGAACTACAACCATACATCAAATTTTCATTGAACAGTTGAAACTTGAGTCATTTATGATATGAACTTAAAACAATAAACATGTGTTTTAAAGTTGTTTTAAACTTTAGTGCACTAGGACTGACATCAAGGCCATGGGGCTTGTAACTAAAGTTGCAAAGGACTTAAAAAAATGAATAATGATACCGGGAACTGGGGGAGAAGGTCAATAGAAAAATTAGAAATCAATAACATTTCAATAAACCCAACAACAGTGACAACTTTTAGTGTTTATAATTTTTTGTTGTCAATTTGATGGCAACTTTCTTTTTTCATTTGTATTGCTTTATTTTTTAACTTTAAACCTGCATGCAATTATTTCATAAATAGAGAATAATTATTTTATTAAAGGAATAAAAATGATCTGAATAGATTCATAAACACTGAAGTTCTAAACTCAAAAAATAACTCTTTACTACAAGTGTAAATGAATAATGAAAAATAATACAACACAACCATTTATTTTATTACAACTCAATTGTAATGTCACATTATTACATAGTTTTAAAATGAGTAGTTGTAGAGCAGGAAAGCTCCTAACACATGTTTTGTATAACTAACATATGTCACTTTACATAGACACAATTTATTCCAAGTTGTTGCTCATGACAATGGATTACAAATTGATTCCAATTTCCAAGCTTTTGCTGGTGACAACTTAATACAAGCGTAACTCTAAAAATAAATGCATGATTCCAAGCTTTTGTTGGTGATAGTGTAATACAAATGTGGCTCTGAAAAATAAATGCAATGGATTTTCCAACCATGTTGGGGAAAAGGGAGTTGTGAAGATACAAAATTTACTTATCACCTTTGAGAACCAGAGTCATGCAGAAGATGAGGGGTTGCAAAACTACTCCCATCTTTTACCTACAACCTTGATGTGTTGGGATAGGACTTATCTCCATCAGAGATCCTCATCTTGGTTCAAAACCTATCTGAGAAGTTAGGTTAATCAAATCAATTTCTTTCCAATTCCACCCACTCTAAACTTGAAGGAAATTGGTCTTTTACTCTATAACTACATAACTAGAGGTAGGAGAATTTAAAGTTGTGAATGGTGAATCTATACCTACACAAAAACAAGAGAACAAATATACAATTAGATCATTATGCAAGTTAGATCAACATTCCCCATGAAATTAGTTTAAAACATGAAAATAGGAAATGAAATGAACACAACAATAAAAGCAACACAACAATAAAAGCTATCAAATCCTATTCTAATGAGAAAACCCTTAATCCCATGGGGGAATTGGTGCCATTTTGATGTGGAAAATGGTTGTTTCCCAATTCATTGATGTAATTGTGATGATCTTTGATGATGATTGTGCTTCCTTGAAGAAATTTTCCAATAACCTAGCTAAATTGATTGCAAAATATGAAAATGCTATGAACTCAAATGCTAAATTCCTATAGTGCTTGTGCTATTTGTTGATGGATCCAAATACGATAGAGAAGGCTTGTATTTATAGATTTGAGGAATGGAAGATTGAATAAATGGGATAAATGTGGGATAAAAAACCAACCAATGAGATAAGGCCACTTGTCCACATGTTATTGGAGGAGGAATGAGCACATTTTGATGAATGTGAAAATAAATATGGTTAGGTGGAATTTGAAATTTGTGAAATGACAAGCTTAGAGGGAAGAAGAAATGAAGTAAATGCCACTTGGCTCAAGGAAAAGGACATGTAAGAGGCCTTTAATGGCTTGTTGGATGTACTCATCCCTTTTCGAGGGATTTTTCTAGTGGAAGAATATTCCACAAAAGATACCCTTTTGAATGGAAATTGATGAATTTATAAATCAATTAAATTGATTTGCTTGTGCAAGTTGCAAAATCTAGAGGATTTGATGGATTAGGATTAGGATTAATCATGATTTGATTAATTTAGATGAAGATTAGCTGATTCGACAATTTGACTTAGATTTTTGGATTAATTTAAATCAAAGTTGAGAAGAATATGAATTTAGATTTAATTAAATAAGGTTTAATTTATTTAATTAAAGAGGATGGTGTTAGATTAAATCAAATAAAGTTTAATTTATTTAATTTAAAGGAGATGAATTTAGAGATTAATTAAATAAAGTGAATTATTTAATTAAAAGAGGGACTATAGGATTAATTAAATAAAATGATTTATTTAATTAATAGGAGCGGATGACTTAATCAGAGAAATTTGATTATTTAATTAAGAGAGGAAATATGATGAATTTAATCAAATAAAGATTATTCAATTAAATTAATTAGTAAAGGGGATAATTTAGGAAGGAACAATGTTAGTAAGATCAGGATCATGTATGTAGGATCAATCTGTATATTTTCTATGTCTATATTTTTCCCCTCTTTGAAGCAATGTACTTGTTGCATTAATTCAAAGAATAAACTGGCAAGATCAAAATTCAAAAATATTTCTAATTTTTTAGATGCCCCACTGTTGGCCTAGTGAGAAGGATTACGTTGGTACACTACCCCCTCAAGATATCAGACGAAAATTTGTATTTTTGGGTGATCTCGCAATAAAAGAGGACAAGGCATCTGACGGGTCCAAAAAGGGTCTAGGATGCCAAAAACATGCCAAAACATGAAAAAACAATGCAAAATGACCCTTGATTAGGTGAAAATGGGATCAAAGGTCGAAAACCCTAGTTGGACAACTAAATAGGGTAAAAAAACCCTAACTTTCAAGCTTAAATAGGCCTCAAGGGGTCACTTTCAATTCATTTGCACACCTAGCCTTTAGAGATTCTTGCATTCTGAGAGTTGAGCACTATTCGAGATGGTGCAACAATTGCTTCCATGCCACATGTTAGATCGAGTGCAAGTATACCAATGATGAACCGACGTAGGACTAATGGTATGTGACCCTTTCCCAACTTATTTTTTTGATTTTCATGTGCATTTATTAGGGTCCAAAGATCAAACAAGGTCAAGCGGCACAGTTTAGCACTGCTAGAAGTGCATAATCAGTTTTGTGCAACCTCAAAGTTTGTAACATCTACAAATTACATTATCATGGTCCAATTTAGAGAATAAGGGTTTGGGTACAAAGTTTTTCACATATGCGAATTATGCCACTACAGTGAAATTTAGAAATCAGGGTTTAGGGGCACGGTCAAACTATAATGTGGTGACGTAGTTTAGAATATGCAAATAGTACCACAATTGCAAATAGTGCCACATTTGTTGTTTCAATTGTGAAAAATTTGGGTGGGATCTTGATTTTTTATGAAACTTGACGCTATGAATTTTTCATGCACATCAGGACCTAGGGATACTTCATTCACGGGAGTACAGGTCCCTGGTTCTTAGCCGACTGGTCGAGTTACATGATCTACTCTGAGATCACCTTGAGGTGATAGGGCTTTGGTACATTGTGTATGCAGTCCCCACCTGAACACACTTGGGCATGATGACTACCTTGGCACAACGATGGCATAGTGAGACATCATCATTTCACTTGAGCACACGAGAGGCCATAGTTACCCTAGAGGATTTATGGCACATACTTCGATTTCCCATCCACAGAGAGATTCATCTATGATGTGGATGCTAGGAGAGATGCGTACTATGAGGTGATGGAGCTTGAGGAGATCATTTTTGTTAAGGTTCAAATAGAGCTTGAGCGATATAGGGGCACAATTCCCACTTTTAGATTGATTATAGCTGCTATCATTTTAGGACTTGTGGCACCAGATTGGAATGGTTGATACTTTAGTGCAAGATGGAGTCTTACTTGGGAGTGGATGCTTCAATGACGAGAGTGCTTTACATGGGGCCAGTGCTACTTGCTTCCATTTACCATGATTTACATGAGTTCACATACTTAGAGAGTAGGGCCATTGGGGCCGAAGTCACACTCCTACATGTCTGGGCCTGGGAGCACATTGTCATGCTTCACCCACAGGTTACAACGGTTTCCTTGGAGGTGGATGATCCCATTGTTTGGCGATACGGAGGGGTCCTAACCACATTCACTCATACAGGGGAAGGTGGCATCACCCATTAGAGTTGGGTCATTGACGAGATGATAGTTTTTGCATGGAAGCCCTGGCTCAGTATGCCTGCAGGTTGATCTTGGTCGATGAGGCAATGACATCCTTTAGATAGTTGGTGGCCAAGTCGTGGCCTTATAATTAGGGGTAGGGAGATGTAGGGGTTACCTAGGCATATGTAGTATGGTTCAAACCACCCCTGTGATTGACAGATCTAGGTGTGGCACCCCTACTATGGCGGCCCAAAGGAAAATTAGTAGTCCAAGGGTAGGGGCGGGGAGGCAGAGGAGACACAGATGGGGATAGGGACAAGGGAGGAGATGGGTCACCTCCACATTAGCCAGAGTAGAGGGTACAAGTGGATTAGGTGCCTAGAGATGGGGAGAGGTAGTTGAGAGATGGGGATGGGGAGAGAGAGATCTCGAGGGACCACCAACAACAACCTCCACCATCACCACCTTTGTCGCCATAGAAGCCAGACCAAAGAGATGCCCTGATACAACAATTACATTCATAAGTACAGGGATTGTAGACACAGGTGCAAGTACTGACCACTGAGAGGGACCATGCTAGGTCCTAGAGAGATCAAGAGATAGGCTGGAGATGATAGTTGGATAGTATGGCCTTCGCTTCTTAGGGTAGGACCATCTCAGTGAGGATATACCATGAGGTTTTCTAAGAGGCAGAGTACTACAAGTTGCATTATAGACAGGCCATACTAGTAGGGGCCCCAGTGCCAGAGTTCTCTTAGTAGACAAGGATGAGACAACCTGAGGATCAAGCCGAGAGATAGGTGGGTGAGGGTAGCAGCCAATATGGTGGGCCACCATGATACCCTTTTGATTGACACTATTCTTTTTGATCCATGGGCTTCATTTTTTGATAGCGCCAATTGTATTATATACTTGATTCATACACACATTTTGATATTGATCTTTGTACCATGACAATTGTATTTTTGATGATATATATGAGATGGTTCGATTATTTTATGAGATGTTTCCTATTATACTTATGCATAATGGATGGATGTATTTAATTTCCTATATGCTATGACTCATGATGTCCAGATTGATGCTCACGATTATGGATGCATTTCTTTTTTGTATATTTTCTCATGCATCTGATAGAAATGTAATGATGTATATTATGACATGATGATGCAAATGTATGCTTATGTAAATTCTTTTGATATGAAATGATTATGATGATGTATGATATGAGATGACCTACAACATGCAATGGTTATGTTATGATGCAAATGTATGCTTATGTATGGTTTTGTATATTTTCTCATGCATCTGATAGAAATGTAATGATGTATATTATGACATGATGATGCAAATGTATGCTTATGTAAATTCTTTTGATATGAAATGATTATGATGATGTATGATATGAGATGACCTACAACATGCAATGGTTATGTTACATGCGGTGATTCATGATGATGCATTGTGATTTATGAATGCAATGGTACAAATGATGTGATATGTAATGCCACTGATTATGGGATGATGATTTTGAGAGATGATTATGCTTTTATACTATGTGATATGATATGCTTGTGTGAATTACCATAATGAATGTGATGTTTTATGCAATTATTTTTTTTAGGATATGCAATGATTTGTAATAATATGATAACGTGAGATGATCATGACATGATTTTGCAAATGATTATGCAGTGAGATTATTGTGATGTGATATTCCTATGACATGAATACATAATGATTTATGATATGTGATTATATGATATGTGATTATGCCATGGATGATTTAATAATGCCTATGTGATAATGAATGCAAATTTATGATGATTATGAGATGTTCTTAAAATAACCAACCTATATGAATAATGAAATGTAGTGCATTTTTTTTCCTATATGATATGATATGATATGCATTATGCTAATGATTTGTGGATGCAAGGTGGATGCATTTATTGATGTTTTTGATTAACTGTCATGGTACCATGTTAGTATGGAGAGAAGATAGAAGATGGAAGAAAATGAAAAAGAGGATCCAACACCTACACTATGAATGATGATGATGATAATGATAATCAAGAATTGGGATTTTAAAAGGGCCATTTCCCTTATGTTTGATAATACACACAAGTACGATGCATCAAGGTATAAAGAACTAGGATGGTGTTGTACCTAGTGTGATGGACTTTGACTCAACGATCAGACATGAGTATTCTTGTTCACACCTAGCATACAAAACCTCATTTAGAATGTAGTTCATATATTCTAAACATCTTGGACCAAAACATAGAAAAGAAAGCCTTCCTATGTGGTCAGCAAGACACCTAAAACACCCTCCCTACAAATCAAATAAAGTACGCACAAAAAATTTATTTTACAAGGATATCCAAGGGTGATCCCACAATATTGGTTTATAATTTTTGGGCAAATTGGACACTGAACTAATTTTTTTTAACTAAATCTTCACTGTTAGGCTCCTATAGTGGCTAAACCATGAGGAATTTGAATATTATGCAAACTAGTGATTTGTGAAGTTTTGGCTATAGATTCTAAATATATTTTTTTCAAAAAATTTGGAATCAGATTGCACTTTGTTTTCATCTCCTTCTAAAACTAGTTTTTATCAGTAAACAACATTTTTAAGGAGTGATGCTCACTGTATACAACATAATTTTTTTGTATGAAGGATAAAATTCTATTTTTTTTGAATTTAGATTTGTAACTGTGATTTCTAACCATCTCATTTGGACTCATAGTGTTTTATTAAATATTTTTTCCTTCATCAAGTTTCGAAGTCAAACCAATTGCAATTCAGACATAGGCGGACTATAAACAACATTTTTTTTTTGCATGTATCAAAATTCAAAAAATTTTAATGGATCAAGGACATCAATACCCAGCCTAAACATATTTTTCAAAATTTTATTTTGATAATCTACTATTTTTCCACATGTGCAGAACAAAGAGCTTCATTTTCGATGGAAAACCTACATTAACAAGAAATAAAAAATAAATATAATAATCAAATTAAATTTAATTAAAAATATATTTTTTTGGAAGATTATAATAAGGACTACATACTTAAGAAAAAATAAATTCAATGAACTCATTTGATCCCCCAAAAGGTAAATTAAAAGTGGTTTTTTATCAACATTTTGATAGGTGTAAAGGAGACTTTGTTATAGGTATGGTTTAAAAATAGCAAGGTTCTATCCAAAGGGGATTGGTATAAAGTGGTTTGATCAAATCCTCTTCAATTGGAATACTTTAAATGGAACTTTTCAAGGCTTAAATCATTATATTTTCTAAAAATATTTTGTTTCAGCAAAAATAAGATCTCCCAGAAAGTGTAAACCAATATTGTGGCAGCACCCCCAACAAGTATAATAGATAAAACTTTAATGATCATTGCCCCATTCCTTTCTCTCTAGATCATCTTTTTTGGACATCATTGAGAGGTCATTGGAATAAGTGCAATAAGATAAATCAAAAGACAAAAATCAAATATATAAACAAGTTAATGTTCTTCACACTAGCCAGGACTATACTATGGTGATGCCTAGTGTTGATGTCCATTGTAGGAAGGATACATCCTAGGACACATTGTGATCAAAATGATGATGAGATTGATTGGATGATAAGCTATTGATACCAAGAGTTGACTAACTTGCTTACTTAATAACCTAGACTTGAGACTTTGGTGATTAGGCTTTCACTTTTGAACCTCCTAGACTTGCTTCTGATTGGTTTGCCAAAGGATGAAAGAAATGGTGATTTATTATGAGTGATAATTTATTGCGGGTGAAAGCGAGATGAGATGGATGCACCATTTTTTTGGGTTTTTTGAAAAAAATTTCATATTTTGCAATATTTTGAGGCTATTTTGATTTTTGGATTTTCTATTTTTTTGGGGGTTTTTGAAGATTTTGACCAAGAATATAACTTAAAGACCTATCCTAGGTGTCTCAGGATCTTACCAATAGATTATCCTTACCTACGTTATATACACAAAGACCACGTAGTTCGACTGACATAGATTCAATTATTTGATGAGATATGAACAAATGGATTGCCAACTTATTATGGCGGACTCCTAAAGGACTAACATAAGTGTCTTGTGGGATGAGCAAAGATCAACCTTGCCTACTTTCAAGCTCAAAGATGATGTAGTTTGAGAAGATGACTCTATTTTTTTTAGTTTCTATTTTTAACATGTTTTTCAATGTTTTGGGTTTTCCAAAGGATTTTATGAATGCTTTTAGATTTTATAAGATTTTAGGAACATTTTAAGAATTTACACGAATCTGATTTGATGCAGGTAACATAAAATGTCCCCAATGTGATGCGATAGACTACTTTTTTAAAGGTAGGACAAACTATCCTTAGGAATATGCCAAGCAATACTAGGGAGATCATGATACAAACATAGAATCAAGCTATGATATGAATGCATATGGATGGATTGTAGAGGATATGGGATGCAATGGATGATGGAAGCATGATGGATGAATGATGTAGAATAAGCTGTAGGGATCCTAGTGGGTGGAGAGTGCTTTATTTACACTTGGTGCCTATTTGTCAGGTTTTTGCCAAGATACTTGCCCAAAGTGCCACCGAAGTGGTTTTCACTAGAGGACAATTTTTTTCTTTACTGTTTTCAATCCTTTTTCTAATTTTTTTGGATTTTTTTGATTTTTGGTTCCACACCTTAATAGATCAGGCATAATTTTTTTTAAAATGGGAGCTATTCATAGGCTGCTGCAAAGGTTCCCCTTCGGGTGTTGATAGATGATATTCCCTTGACTTGTAGCTTGTTGTGATGATGAATGATCACAACTAGTTGGTTTAAAACCTACCCTTGCTATCTAGATTTGGCACATTTTTTTGGTTTTCCTTTAGTACTAGCTCACCGACTTGAAAGGTCTGACTCCTGATCTTCTTATTGTAGCTTCGCTTGAGACAGTTCTAATATAGTTGTAAATGGTTTAAGGCATCCATACGCCACTCATCTAGTAGTTCTAGCTCATTCAATCATGAGACCCAGTATTCTTCATTTGTGATGAGATTCTGTAGTGATATTCGCAGGGATGGGAGCTCGATCTCAATGGGGAGTATGGCTTCTGAACCGTAGGCTAGGGAGAAGGGGGTGGCAATTTTTGGTGTGTATATGCTTGTGCAATAGGCCCATAAGGTAGGATTCAATTGCAAATTCCATTCACGACCAGCATCATTGATTATTTTCTTGTTGATTTTTAGGATGGTCTTATTGGTAGCTTCCGCTTGGCCATTGCCTTGGGGATAATATGGAGTGGAGAAGTGATGTTGAAAATTTGAACTTTTGGTATAGGTCATGAACATCCTATTTTTTGAAAGGTGTCTTGTTATCTCTGATAATGGCTTAAGGGACACCGTATCGAAAAATAAGGTAATTTAGGATGAAATTAGATATCTACTTCTCTATAATGTAGGTCATGGGAATGGCTTCCACCCACTTTGTGAAGTAGTCCATGGCGGTGATGATAAAATTGTGCCCATTGGATGAGGTGGGGGTGATTTTACCAATGAGATCGAACCCCCACTGTGAAAATGGGCAAGGTGTTATGATGGGGTTGAGCTCCTAACCTCATGCATGGATGAGGTCCCCATGTTGCTAACACTGTAAACACCTTTTGAAATAGTTATATGCTTCTCTTTCCATTGTAGGCCAATAATACCACATCCTTTGTAGTTTCTTGGCCAAGGTCATACCACTCGAATGTGAACCAAAAATGTCATTATGTACCTTAGTTAAAGTAGTCAAGGCTTCCTCAGTGTTTAGGCAATGTAACAGGGTCCCTTAAACACTTCTATGGTATAGGGTATCTCCTAGGATGACAAAATCAAATTGCTTTTTGACAAAGGCTCTTCTTAGGTTATGGGTTATGTCAGTAGGGAGAACTCCTATTCTCAGGTAAGTGTATATATCATGGTACCAGGGATCACCGGGACCAATGATTTTATACAAAAATTTAGACTCTGGTACCTTGAATGCTAGTATGAGAAGCTGCTCTATGAGGAATTCTTGCTTTGGGATGTTGTACGAGATCTCTAGGAGTGATCTGATCATAGCCATTGCATCTACTGCTCTTTTATTTTCTCTTGGTAGTTGTTCAAATGTGATATCAATGAAGAACTCATTAAGGCTTTCCACCAATTTCTTGTATGGATTCAACTTGTCATCCTTTATTTTATATTCATTGTTCACTTGGTTGATTACAAGTTGTGAGTCTCTGTAGACCTTAAGTGCCATGATCTGCCACTGCACTGCAATTCTTAGCCCTATGACAAGAGCCTCATATTTTGTGATGTTGTTTATGCATGGGAATGATAGCTTGTATGATTTAGGTATGCAATCCCCTTGCAAATTAATGAAGAAGATTCCCACTTCTGACCTGTGTTGTGTGTAGGATCCATCAAAGTACATTTTCCAGTGATCTGCTACACTAAGGTTGAAGATTGATTCATTTGGGAACTATGAAACAAGTGGATTCTCTGTATATATTGGTGCTTCTTCCAGTTGATCTATGATTTCTTGTCCTTTAATAGCCTTGTTTTCTACATACTCAATGTCATATTTTGTCAGAATCATAACCCACTTCTCCGTTCATCCTGTGAGAGTTCCTTTCGAAAGGAGATACTTGAGAAGGTCTATTTTTGCAATGAGCTTGATTTGATGTGCTAGCATGTAATGTCTGAATTTTGTCCTACAAACTACCAGGAAATATTTTTCAATGGGTGTGTAGTTCAACTCATGTCCCACCATGGTCCTATTGATGTAGTAAATTTCTCTCTCCTTCCCATTTTCATGATGTTGTGCTAAGAGAGCTCCAAGGGTTGCTCCTATTGTTGATATGTATAAGATCAAGGGTTTTCCTAGAATTGGTGGCATAAGAACTGGTGGTGTGAGAAAATAATTCTTGATCATGTTGAACACTTGTTCACATTTATCATCCGATTTGCATGCTACCCCTTTGTGGAGTAGATAAGAATATGGGATTGCCTTGTCTGCTAGTTGTGCTATGAATCAATGGATAGACTAGAGTCTTCCTTGTAGGCCTCTTAGCTACTTCAATGTCCTAGGTGCCTCCATTTTGAGGATTTCTTTGACTTTGGTGGGGTCTACCTCAATTCCTCTCATGGATACAATGTACTCAAGGATCTTTCGTAATTGTACCCTGAAGACACACTTCTTTGGATTAAATTGGACTTTGTACTTTTCTAGTCTGTCAAAAATGAAGTGTAGGCTTGATATATGATCTCGTCGCTTCTTTGATTTAGCCAGTATGCCATCCACATATTCTTCCATATTTTTATGGATCATACTATGAAATATTAGTTTCATGGTCCTCTGATAGGTTTCTCTTGCATTTTTCATCCCAAATGGAACCATGTTCTAGCAATATGTTCCCCACAGAAAAGTGAATGTTGTCTTGTGTTGGTCTTCTTTAGCTATCATGATCTTATCATATCCTAAGAATCCATCCACTAGTTATAGCATCTCATGTCTTATCATCATATCCATGATCATATCAATTTTTGTAAGTGGAAAGTCATCCTTGGGACATGCTTTGTTCAAATCTCTAAAATTTGTGCAGATGTGGATGCTCCCAATGGCTTTTGAAATAGGTACAAGGTTTGAGACCCACTCTAGATAATCAATCGTTCGTATGAACCCTACATCTAGGAGCTTTTGTAATTCCATTTTGACCAACAATTCTATCTGTGGATTTATTTTTCTTAGCTTTTGTCTAACTGGTTTTCCTTCGGGATATACAACTAGGTGATGAACCACAACTTTCAGATCGAGCCCAGGAATGTTGGCATAGGTCCATGTAAATTTTATCTTTCTTTCCTTTAGCAACACAAATAGGATTTTGTGTTCTTTTGTGAGAAATGACTTGACATAGAATGTTATCTATGGTGTTATTTATGTTCCCAGATTAACCTAATTGCATTGTTTTTCCATAACTATTGACTTCTCTTGATGGATGGAACTGAGAGGAAGATTGAATCCTTCATCCTTTGGTGCCTCATAGAGGTTTTTTCCATTGGATGCATCCTTTATTTTTATTTTTTTCGAGTCAAAGAGTGCCACTATGTGGTTTTCACTCAAAGACCTAGAGATTATTCTTAATTTTTAACTTTTGTGACTAAAGGATTTAATTGTTTCCCCGTAATAGGCTTTTGTATCAAGTATGATTTCAAACCCAACTTTGTGATCTCCATATGGTACTATATCCTATAATCCCATGAATTCTAAGAGCACCTCATCATTTTTGAATGTGTCCAAAATTGGTTGTCCTCATTTGCTGTAATCAATGAGTTGGGAATAGACTAGGTTTATTTCATGGGTTTGATGTTATGACTCAAAAGATAGGGTATTGATCATGAATAGGGAGGAATCTTTGAAAAGCATAGGAAAGTTAGTTATGGGATCTTCCTCATCACTACTACTACTATAGACATTAGTTATGTCAAAGGTAAAGTTGTCTATGACTCAACCTATGGATAGAGGTAACTAAAGGGCGGTTGCTAATAGCTAAGGGGGAGTTTTGACCTTTTTAACCGAGGGACCTCTACCAAGTATGGTCACCCTCGGAGGGGTACATTCAAGGCCAAGATTTCTCATGCGCATCTCAGGAATGAGAGGTACTAGAAGACCATTTTCATTCTATCCAAGCTTCGTGTTCATTTCATAGCCCATACCAAGCATCATTTGTAATCCTTTGCTACTTTCATCCATGGGAAGATTAGGCACAAGCCTTTCATCTTGGTATAGTGAGCTTCATATGTCTCTTTCATCTACTATTTCCTAACTTAGATTCCCCCAGCATTTGAATCAAGAAGGGTCTACCCTAAAATTTTGGGATGGTGTATTAGCAGGTTAGGGTTTCCCATGTGACCTAGGAGATTGAGGTAACTCTCCTATGATGAAATCACTTTTCTTCATTTTATAATCCTCACACCCATTTTCTTGGATAATGACCTTGATTTCAGATATATTAGGAATGGCGAGTGTCTTTGTCTCAGAAGTGGAGGCCAAGGTAGTTGGGTCTACTTATGGAGTGGAAGGGCCTTCATCATTCTTTGGGACTTAGGGGATTTTATAGTACTTTGCTTCCAAATTTTTGCAGTAGGCAAAGGGTTCAATATCACCGTAGATCATGACCTCTTGATTTTGATATGAGAACTTGACACATTGATGGAAGGTTGATGCAACAACTTGCATCCCATGGATACATGGATTCCCCAAGATGATGTTATAAGGCAAATCAAGGTCAAGGACTTGGCAAACGGTTTCCATAATGGCTAGCCCTACTTGAATAGGGAGTTGGATAGTTCCCTGAGACACTCTTTCTTGGTCATCATATGCTCTGTTTGTGATGCCCTTTCCTTTTTCAATGGAATCCTCAGAGAATCCTAGATTATTTATGAGCTTGAAAGAACAAATGTTTAAACCTACACCTCCATCCACCAAGACTCTATTGATTTGTATGAACTAGGACCTCAAGGTGGAGTGCGTGATTGTGAGATGGTTTAGTGGGGAAGTCGTAATCAGAAAATGTGACAAGATTTGTGGTGGTAATTTTTTTGACCATAGATTGAAATTGATATGTATCAAGATTCATGGAGATGGTAGATGAATCCAATGCTTCCTCAAGGATTTCTCTATGGGTCGACAAGATCTTTAGTAACTCTATGATGGAGATCTGAGTAGGAGTTCTTTTTAGCTAGTCCAAGAAATAAATAGCCATTAGTAGTGGATGCCCTAGCTGGCTGTGATGACCCAACAATGGTGACTTTTCCACCATGTGTGGTGACTCCACAATCAGCTTTGGCTCCCTTGATATTATCAATAGTGACCCATTCATCTAGGGATGCGCCAACATGATCATACACATGGTTCACATTGGCATAATTTTTCTTTCCCTGATTATTTCCTTTGTTATGATCTAACATCGGATTCGTGTAGATCTTAAGATCTTGATTTCCATTTTGTTATTCCAAATTTATGATCTTGTCATCAATGAGGTCTTGGATTATATTTTTCAGCTTCATGCAATTGGATGTTGTGTGCTCCTTGATTTTATGATAATCAAAAATGTAGTTTTCATTGTACCATGGTGGTTTTACTTGAGGCTCTTGATAATTCTCATAAGTGGGGATTTTGATGAGATTCTCATTTACCCATTTCTTCATGACAGATTGAACTTATTCCCCAACAGCTATGAACTTTCTTTTGGGGGGATATTTATTTCACGGAGGTGGTCCCCATTGATTATTCAGATTGTTGACTTGATTATTGGGTGGTTGTTGTGATTGTTGTTATGTAGCTACTAATATGTTTGGGTGTTTTGTTTTAGAGAACTAACTATGACCTTGGCATCAACCACACCATCATTAGTGGTGTTCCTATTTTTTTCCCACGTGTGAGGTTTTTCATTATAGCTAGTGGAAGGTCAGTTGTCTTGATGTTCTAGATATGTGGGTGTCCTCCCTTGTGCAATAAGGACTCATTTGATCTTAAGCACCTTGGGGATCAATTGGTCATAAGTGGTGATACATTGCATCTTTAGATGGAATGCCAAGGTTTTTTCAAGATTGGAAATGATGGTATAATTTTTTTGCTCCTTCGGCATGGCTCGCTTACTCCTTTTGGCCTTGGATCACCATCATTGTAGGAAGGAAGTGAATGATTCCCCCTTACCTTGTTCAAGAGTGTAGATATTTCCTCTAGACTGATATACATGCCAATGTTGAATTCATAGCTCTTTATGAATGCAACTACAATCTCTTGGAACTTTTTGATACCAGTGGGAAGGCGAGAAAACCACTCCATGGTAGGGCTAGCCAAATTTTGAGGCAATAGATGCATCAAATATGTATCATCATATGTGACCTCCACGTAATGTAGTTGGAATTCCTTGATATGATCCTCAGGGTTTCCGATCCCACAATAATTGTCAAATTTAGGGATTTCAAATCCCTTTGGGAATGGTACCATTGCCAGATTCCTATCAAAGGGATAGGGGAACAAATTTTTGGGTGTCTTTGTTGTTTTCCCTAATTGGAGATTGAGCACTTGCTATGAGAGAAATTTTATTTTTGTTGTCACGTCATCTTGCAGATCAAGGGGTGCAGTGAATGTGTTATAAAGCAATTGAGGCATTGAGTGATGGATGGAGTGTTGGGTATGTTGGTGGGAGTTTGTTACAAGATTTGTTGTGTGATTAAGGCTTGATTATACACTTGCATTTACTGTTGTGATAGCAATGCTTGTTGTTGGTCTTGTTGTTGTTGTGCCAACAAAGCTTGTTTTTGGTCTTGTTGTTGTTGCGCCAACAAATATTGTTGTTGGGTTGCTTGTTGTTGTGCTTGATATTGTCGTAGGGCTTGTTGATATGCTTGTTGTTGAGCTGCTTACAATTGTGCTTGGTATTGAGCTTGCACTTCTGCTTGTTGAGCTTGAAATTGGGCTTGAGCTTGAGCTTGTGCTTGTTGGGTTGTCTATGCAGCTTGGGCAGCCTATGCGACTTGTGTGGCTTGAGAGTCTTGCTATTGTTGTAGTAAAGCTTGAGCTTGGGCAGCTCGTTGTGATTGTTGGGCATCTAGCTATGCAACTTGTTGATTTTCAATTTACTAAAGTTCCTTTTCATAAGCAGCTTGTTGAGCTACTTCCAACGTGATGCTAAATTATTTTGTCATGTTGGGTTTTGGTGGTGGTGGTGGTAGATTAGGAACAATGTTTGTTATTGTGATGAGAGGGACCATTGTATTGATAATTGGGGTTTGTGTGGTGGATGGTGAGATTGATATGCTTGGTCCTTGGGAGACCATGTTTTGAGATGCTTGGGGATGATATATGATGTGTTCATCATGGGGGTTGCTTCAATGGTTGCCACCTATTGTTGCAATATCCATGGCAAGATGGGAGGATTTGGTATGATGTTTTGATTTATGATTGGAGGGTTGCTTAGATTTTGTTGATTGATGGTGGGTAAAGGCGGAAGGCCTATCCCAAGGGGTGGTGCGGATGTTGATGGTAATGGTGGAAGTGGTGGTGTAATCCCTTGGAAAAGTGATGAGGAGGAAGGATCAAAGATTCCCCCTGTTCCAAATAATCCACCTTCTCCCTAGGAGGTCATGGGGAGAGAGGTTTGTGTGTTGAGAGGATACACCGATGTTGCATGAAAAGAGGATGGGTTGGGGTGATCATGAAATGTGAGTAGAATGTATTGGTGCAATGGATTCACTAGGATTAACTGGCCCAATATGGTATTTGCATCCAAATATTGGTTATTCACAAGGGGATGTGTTTGAAGTGCATGAAGCAATGAGCTTCACTTGTTAATAATTGGTTGAGTTCGAGAAATGGATGATGTGATTTGTGGGATGTGTAGACACCAAAAATTGGTCTAGGCCTGCGAGTACCACTTTCGACATAATTTTCTAATATCCATGGTCATGATTAAATAATGTCAATTATTTAATTACCCTTTTCTAATACATATTTACTCTATTAATTAAATACCCCTTTTAATTAATTCACTAATTCATTATGACCTTATTCAACTATTGATTAATTAAATAAATCCTGTTTATTTAATTATGTTGCTAAATAAATTAATTCTTCTTTCTAAATTAAATATTTATTATTTAATTAAACCCCCTTTATCCATAATTAAATATTTATTATTTAATTACCCAATTTAACCTTTTCAACCATAATTAAATATTTATTTAATTATTCAATTCCACCTTTTCAACAGTAAATTAAATAAATTATCTTTATTTATTTAATTAAATCATTTCATTTTCGAATGTTAAATTAAATTAACATTTAATTCATTAATTAATTATTTATGTCACATTCTTCTGTTATCCAACTGACTAATTATTCACTCACCATCTGACTCAAGATCTATTTTCTAAATCTGCTAGTTATCGCCAGATTCAATATCTGATCGTATCTGTGAGGAGACTCTATGTCACAACCAGTCAGTTAAGCAATTCTAACTCATGTTGATGAATGCGTTTATTAATTAAATATATTTGAATTAATTAATTAATTCATGTATGCATTTGAACTCTTTATTCTTTGAGTTCTAACTTTTTCTTTTTCATCCAAAGTCAGTTTCTTCTATTTTCAAAGACTCTCAACTGAAGATTAAGATCTTGAACTCTTGTTTTTTCTATTTTCAAACAGTCCTGACACAAGATTAAATTGTCATTCTAATTTAATCTTTATCCTGCAGAATTTCCTAACTCATGTTCTATCTAACATAGAACTCACATCGCATTACATTCACTAATCTTGATCGTTGATCTCTTTCGAATCTGAGTCGATCGTTCGAAAACCCAAAATCTATAAAAAGGCTTGTCATTATCATTATTCCTCCTCCCGAAATCACTACTTTTGAGAAGAAACACGAATCTTTGATATTTTTCTTAGACACTCGACGAAGTTGTGCTTGCATCAAACACAAAATTCTGAGGGCAAGAATAATGATACAACAAAATGGAGAAGGAAAATCGAGGTAATTTGAGGAAGTAGACGCATATTCGGTGAGAGCTTTCCAATTAGTTTTTTTAGTTTATTTATGTTTACTTACTTCATTCTTTGTTGTTTTTATTTAGATTATATGTTAGATTAGAGTTAATCATTTTAATCTGTGCAACTATAGCATTAATCCATAAAATCTATCTTACATTTGGTGAACCCAACATGAACCCGAGCTTCAAATTCACTTTTTTTTTCATTTTTTTTGTTTTATTTTATAGATTATCGTATGGCGCACCGCATCTATTCACCGAAAGATGCATTTGTATTCATGAGCAGCATCAGATACATTCCGTGACACATCTATCATTGCGCACCACATCCACGACCTTCTAAACTGCATCTGACTGCCAACATCAAGTTGCATCTGCCTGTCAACATCACGACACATTTTTCGCTCGAAAAGCCGCATCTACCTGGTAAAAGTTATTTTTTTAGCTTTTTACGTACATTCGCATCTTCATTTGTTTTTTTTGAGTTATTTTATTTTGTTTTTAGCTAACATTGGTTTGCAGCCGTGTTAAGGAATAACTTAGTTTTTGCATAACAAAGCAAAGAAGACTATTGAAAAAACAAAACAAACATCTTTTTCTACTGCACAAAAGCCGAAGACACGAAAAGGGAAACTACTAATCATTTGCATGTAGGACCATAATGAACGCCTTCGTTTTCGTTTTAATTTCATTTCGAAGCTTTCTGTTTGGTAGTTTAGAAAATTTTGTTTGGGCTGAAAAAGAATCAATGTATTTCATGTCTATTTATGTTATTCTAGAACCCCACGATTTGGTATACCGAAGTATCCTCTCCCCTTTTGCATTCATGTGATCTTGGGTGCAAGAGAAATGGTTGCCAACTCTAGAACTTGAGCCTGTCTTGGTGGGAAAAATTACTCACCCTACGATGACTCAGATTGGTAACACGCTAAAGCCAAGCGACTTCTAGCCGGTATATAAAAGAGGATTTTTAGGGGAAACCCCAAAAATCAAGCTCACTATTCCGACGAAAAGGGCAGAAATGGTCTCTTGCCATACTAGATTTTTCCCCACGAACGGAAAGTTCTTACTAAAAGCCTTGTTGTAGATTTTTCAAAATCCTACCTATTTGCTGGTGCAAAAGGTTCAGACCTGTGAAGCCATCTTACATACTTGCGGTTCATGTGTAGAGATGAAATGTATGCCATGGGAGTTTCATGGGTACAATAGCTTGGTTTCCCTGTATAAGTGAGTGTCGTGGAGGGGAGCCAGTGGGGTCAAACTACTAGTCATCCACCGTGAATATGCGTACATAGATTTATCCAAGTAATAAATCAACAAGTATTGTCCAACATAGCCTAGGCTATAAATTTTCTTTGGTTTTAACAGATCTATCACTACAAAACTGAAAACACATTGTCTGTTGTGCTTGTTTTTGTTGTATTCATTGAAAAACTTGATCATTAAATAGAGTCAGTCGAAACATCATTTCTAGAAAACTGCAACTGTTAACACAGAGTCGCAACTGTCATTTCTAGGGTCGCATCCATATTTCCAAGTCGCAACTACTAGGTTAATCACTACATGTGTCTGTCAGCCAAAGTCCAAATTTTACACAGTTTAGATATTTCGAGTCGCAACTATCAAATCCCAAGTCGCATGTGTCAGTGCGAGCCACATCTGTCAAATATAAAACTGCATGTGTCTATCAGCAAAAAGTCCAATTTTACACAGTTTACATATTTTGAGTCACAACTGTCAAACCATAAACCACATCTTCCCAAAGTTAAAATTGTCTGTTGCCATCGAAAACCTATTTTTAGTCAAATCAACACATCTGCAAAGGTAAATCGCATATGTCAGAAATAGAACCGCAATTGTTTAGGTGAACCATGTTTGACTGTCACCAGACAACTGAGAAAACTATACAACCGAGTCTAAGGAAACCATCATTTTTGTTTTTTGTTTCTCACTATCAACCTTGGACAAAAATTGAAAAATTTGCTCAAAAACCTAGCATCATTAGGTGTCATTTACGTCATAACACTAGTCATCCTAAGTTGCATACATTTAGACACTTCCTAGGAAATTGCATATAGTAGAATAGAACAACTTCCCACATCATTGGGTACATTCACATTCTGATTTGTCCTCATCATTGAACCTAGTCACTTTGGTCCTATTAGTGAATCTTTGCAGCTCAACAGTCTAGTTTGGGAAATTCGCCTTGTCAATTGTCTTTGTCCTACAATCAGGTTCCTTGCTCACATCAAATCATTGTTTGAATTTATTCCATAGGTGGTAGGTTATACCTCATTTTAGAATCATTTACCATCATAGTTTACTCGACATTTTCCATATTGTCCATCCTAGCACACGTCATCTTGGTATATGTCATTTTAGTAACGTCCATTATATTCAGAAAAGAAACCAAAAAAACATAGGAATAGGACATATTAGGTTTTAGCTATAGTTTGCATTACCCCATTTTGAGAAACTTTTTATGGTTGAAACAAGGTCCCAAAATAAACTTAGAACAATTTTTGATCCTAACAAATTTTTCAATCCTTTCAAAACTCAACCATCAAGGAAAGAGAAACCACACAGACCTTTGCTAGAAAACATGTCACTACAGATGCCAATGGGCGAGTTTTTGTGGAAGACATAGAGGCTGCAGTCCAAGATCCTGAGTTTGCATCCCTTATGGATAAGGTTTTGGAAAATGACCCCCAATGATATCTAGCAAAATTGGTAGTAAACGGTGCCACATTACCACCAGGATTTGATGTTCACACATTGAAAACTACCACGTCAAGTGTGTCTATTCCCCAAATTATTTATGCCATACCAATGGGCATACCAGCTCAAACATCATTAATTGTTAACACAACCCCTTTCAACATAATGCAAGGTTTACAATTCACTGTGGGGGCAACCTCATCAAACCCTTTTGGCACAAACACTATTGGTAAGAGGTCCAAAGTTGGCACAAACATGACCATAGGAATTACGCAGAACATTCCAACGAGAAATATTCCTACATCGGGTCAGAACATTTTGACGAGATATATTCCCCCACCAATTCAAAATATTTTGACAAGATATATTCCCCCACCAATTCAGAACATCTCGACAGGATATATTCCCCTGCCAATTCAGAACATTCAAATGGGACATATTCCTTCTCCAAATCACAACCTGTCGCAGAACACAGTGTTTTAGAACACCTACATTGACCCAAACAACGCAAACAACATGTCCTTGACACAGATAGATGTTCTAAAAAATCAAATTCAAATGATTCAAGAACATATGGACAACATGTCTATGTCAAGCAAATGAACTATCTCAGCACAAGATCTATGTCCATGTCCTTTTGATAAGGTGCTATGTATGACACCCTTCCCCCACGGATACATTATACCAAATTTTCCTAAGTATAATGGGAGGAGGAATCCTTTAGAACACATTACAGAATTCTCTATGACATGTATGAACATACCCTATGACCCCACATACTTGATGAGACTATTTCTGTGAACCCTAGTCGGGATAGCGTTGGAATGGTTCTCTAAATTACCATATGGTATACGATTCTGGGGAGAACTAGCTGAGAAATTTGTCGAACACTTTTCCTTGAACATAGACAATGAAGTAACAATAGCTACCTTGTGTCACACAATGCAAGAAGAGGGTGAAAATTTCACCACTTTCTTCCAGAGATGGAGAAGTTTAGCTAGCAAATGTCCAATTGAAATACCGAAAAAACAAAAGGTCACGATATTCCTTGAAAACATCAATCCAAAACTAAGAGGTGACTTAAGGGTACATTGTTGTACCTCATTCCTAGACTTGGTACAAAAGGGGATCATCCTTGAAAAAGGCCTTATTGACAAAGGAGAAATAAAAGTGTCAGGCAGAAACCTCGTCATCGAACATCAAAATCTTCCCAATGATAGAAACAAGTTATGATCTAGAAACAAAAGTGTTACCAATGCTGACATTGTTGACACTAAGACCATACATATGGGACCAGTTATCACACTTAGAGGTTACAATCCCAATCAGGATGTGACAAAAAATCCAGATCAAACAACTTATTTTGTCCAAAATTCACAACAATGCCCACAAAGGCGATTTCCTAAACATGAATTTACCCCTTTGGGGCACCAATAGAGACAATATTCAAAGAGCTGATTAAAAACGATCTCATAAAACCTATGGAACTAAGAGAATATGATCCTAGATAGTTTAAACCTTCATGGTGGGATGATAACACCTATTGTGAATATCATCAAACCAAAGGACACAACCTACAACAATGCCGAAAATTGAAAAATATCATCCAAAACTTTGTTGAAGACGGAACCATAGCGGTAAATGGGTAGAAGCATACCTAAAAAACTGATCATAAGGTTTTCACAAACCCATTACATGACCACACAAAAGGAAAAGCCTCCAGTTTGGGACCCAAGAATGCTCCATCAGCCAATTATATCAATGCCAAGTATTACTATGGTAAAGGTATCATTATAAATCATCTCTGAGCTACAAATGAAAATGTCAATACCATCACCATCAAGAAGCATCCTGAATGCATTATAAATACATGTAGAACCAAAATAATTCTTCTAGGTCCTTCTTCTGAGCCACCTACACAGTCCTCTAAGTCTAAATACAATCTGCTTGAACAACTCAGCAAGACCCCAGCGCAAATATCCATCTTGGAACTATTGACTTTGTCACCTAATCACCGAGCTATTCTTGAAAAAGCCTTATAGAACACGACTATCCCTACCAACTTAGATGTCAATCATTTCAAAGAAATGGTAGGATATCTAACCAAATCCCATCATGCAACACTTTCCCAACCAGATTATTCAACTGAAAAGACCGATCATAATGACCCATTACATCTTGAAGTCTTAGTCCATCAAACCAAAGTTAGACGAGTCTTGGTAGACAAAGGAGTAGGTTTGAACCTGTGTACCCTAAAATTGGTTAAGGCATTAGGATTCTCAGAAGCATGTGTGGACACCTCTAAGAGCATAGCAATCAAGGCTTATGATGATGAGGAAAGATCATCCGAAGGAGTTGTCACACTCCCAATCAGAATTGGCCTGACAGTTATGAACACCAACTTCCAAGTCTTGGATCTCACCCTTCCATATAACCTATTGTTAGGTAGACCTTGGATACATGCAATGAAAGTTGTACCTTCCACATATCACCAATGTCTCAAATTTCCATATAATGGCACCGAGATCACAATTGATGGTGATCCAGATCTGTTTCAATATTGTACCAACCTAAGGGAAATTCCACAACGTCAAGTTCCTGTCAATCAACAAGCTTCATCATCCAATTTATCCCTATACGTTGACCCATCACATCTCATCATTTCCATTTCATTGAAACCACCACCTTCCACTCCCAAAGTTGAGGTCCAAGACAAAGGCTGTGGAGAGTATCATATGAAGGCATCTTACTACATTAGTCAGCTGGTATATGGTTTACCCCTGATAGATAGAAGACAATTTGTGGTCACATTTCATGTTCCCCCTACAATGACATTAACTAAATAGGGAGAGTTAAGTGAGGAAATTTTGGATCAAGAAGATATTACTTCTTGGTTGTATCAAGATGACAATGAATATCCCTCACCATCTATTTAGGTAGCTAAAGATCAATGTGGCAAAGGCTTTAAGATAATGCAAGGCAAAGGCTATGACAAACATAGTGGGTTAGGACTCCATCAAACTAGAAGGACAAAACCTATCATTGTCTCACCACAACCGAAACACCTAGGGCTAGGGTTTCAACCGCTTAGAATTGGGTTTCCTAGTACTGCATCACCATTTCAAGAGGAAGTGAGTGCTTATGAAGATTTCAAGATATCTCACCAACCACTTGCCCTAGTTTACAATGAATCCCTTGACTCAAGCGATTATGAATGGGATTCCCTTTCCTCAACTAGCACTATGAACATAGATAATCTGTTTGGAGAACTAGAAAAAATGATAAAATCCGTACCAAATCCATTTAGTCCTCATAATAACAAGTCCTTGACTAGAGAAGAATGTCTTAAGAACTATTATTGGGAAACCCTTGATCATGCATCTTGGGCACCTGATGAACCATCTTCTAATGACCTAGCCCTTACAATAGTCCCAAATCAGAAGTTACCTACCCATAGGAAAAAAGAATAAGGAGTTAGTCCAAAACTTCTCTGACCATGTCAACCATTCTATATTTACCTTGTTAGCTGCTCCATTCGAAAACTATGATGATGAAATGCCTCTCATATATCCCCAACTTATTGAAGGGGATCAACAAGGTACACCTTTCTTAGATGTATTTGAGAACGACGAAGCATTAGCTAAGTTCCTGGGACTTCGAGAAGGCATTCCTAGAGGGGATCATAAGGTTGGTTTCACTATAGACTTGGATGATAAAGTATACTTTGCAGAGTCTATTTACACCTCTAGTCACAAAAGTGAGAATGAAAAGAAAAATGATCAAAAAGAGAAAAATGACAAGTCCCTAGGTGAAAATCGAAAGGTGCCTTTGGACAAAGAAAAAGTAAAATTAAAGGATGCATTTGAGGGTGAAAACCTCTCTGAGGAACCCAAGGATAGAGGTTTAAGCATTCTCCCAGTTGCACAGGAACAATCACTGATGTTAGTAGAAGAGTTTGTTGTAGTCAACATAAATACATAAGAGAACCCTTGGATGGTATATTTTGCAGCATCATTAGCAGAGACAGAACAACCTAAGTTTAAGGACTTCTTCACAAAGAGATAGATAAACTTTGCATGGTCCTATACAGACATGCCTGGGCTGGATCCAGACCTAATATTGCACCACCTACCATTAAAGCCAGGTATTAATCTGGTCAAACAAAAGTTAAGGAAAATGCATCCGCAAATTTCTCTATTAGTTAAAGCAGAACTCAAGAAACTTTTGGATGTCAGATTCATAAGATCCATAGATTACGCTGACTGGATTTCAAATCTTGTACCAGTGACTAAACCAACTAGGGGCATTCACATTTGTACAGACTTTAGAGACATCAACAAGGCATGTCCTAAAGATGATTTCCCTTTGCCGAATATTGACATGATAGTAGACCTTGCAACAGGATATGAGTTGCTATCCCTTATGGATGGTTTATGTAGATATACCAAATCAAAATTGCAGCTGAAGATCAACACAAGACAACTTTCACATGTTCGTGGGGAACATACTGTTGGAATGTTATGCCTTTTGGCCTTTAGAATGCATAAGCTACATACCAAAGGGCAATGGCTGCTATTTTTCATGACTTTTTACTTTCATTGAAGATTATGTCGATGAAATTATAGCTAAATAAGTAACAAGGGCCAATCATTTGAATGTTCTAGACAAGATATTCCAGATGCTAGAGAATTATAACGTCAGACTAAACCCAAAGAAATGTGTTTTTGGAGTGAAATCAGGGAAACTTCTAGGTTACATCATCTCTAGAAGAGGAATGGAGGTAGATCCAAAGAAGGTAAAAGCTATTGTATAAATGCCTCCCCCAGCTAGCATTGGTCAACTAAGAACACTCCAGGGAAGATTACAATCTATCTGGTGCTTCATTGTACAACTAGCAGAAAAAATACACCCATTTCAACATCCACTTAAGAAAGGAGTACCATTTGTATGGACACCTAAATGTCAGGAAGCTTTCCAATAGATCAAGGATTATTTTCTCACCCCACCAGTATTGATGCCACCTACAAATGGAAAACCTTTATTACTGTACATTTCAGCAACTCGGTCAGCATTAGGAGCCCTTCTTGCACAGAATAATGATCAAGGTCATGAAAGGGAAGTGTATTACATTAGTCATACCTTGGTAGGATATGAATTGAATTACAGCAACATAGAACATGCCTGTCTTGTGATAGTCTTTGCTACTCAAAATCTTCAGCACTACATGCTCAATCGCCAACCCATGTTGGTTGCGAAGATTGATCCCCTCAAATATCTCCTAAGTAAAGCAGTATTAATAGGTTGATTGGCTAAATGGGTTATGATACTTAGTGAGTATGACATCCAATATGTGGAGAGGAAGGCTATAAAAGGACAAGTGATTGTAGATCAGTTAGCAGATGCACCCATGAAGGCAGACCATCCTTTAGTGGCAGATTTTCCAGATGAATTTATCTTCAATATTGACACTAGAACCAAATGGAAATTATACTTTGACAGATCACATACGAATTGTGGTTCAGGATTAGGTATACTGTTTATTACACCTCATGGTGATACGATTCCAAAATCATTCAGAATTGCTTTCCCTTGCACCAACAACATAGCAGAGTATGAAGCCTTAGTGATAGGATTAAGAATGGTAGCCCAGTGGAATATTAAGAGTCTACATGTTTATGGAGATTCTTAGCTAGTAGTCTGGAAAGTAAACGATGATTATGAGACTAAGGATGAGAAACTTGCCCCCTATAAGTGCATGGCCAATAGTTTCAAGCAATACATTGATGAGATCACCTTTCCACAGATACCACATGTTCAAAATAGGGCAGAAAATGCTATGGCAACCATGGGTTCCTTTCTGGATATTCCTAGCAATGTGCCTAAGTTCGAGTTTTTGGTCGAACAGATGTTGGTCCCTGCCTATGATATCCCTGATTCTGTGATGGTGTGTAGAATTGTTGGTCATGCTTCCCCCTGGTACAAGGATGCGTACAAATATCTAAGTTCCCAAACCTTACCTATAGACCTATCCAACAACCAGCGTAGAACCTTTGTCTGTAAGTCATCTAAATACACCATCATTGGAGATACCCTATATAGACATACCTTAGATAATTCCGTAATGAGATGTCTCGATGCTGAAGAAGCACAAACAACCTTGTGAGAAGTGCACGAGGGTATATGTGGTTCGCATTCTAGTGGTCCTACTCTAGCCCATAATATTATGAGATTAGGTTATTATTGGCCTACAATGGAAAAGGACTCATACATCTTTGTTAAGAAATGTAGACAATGTCAGATACATGGAGATTTGATAAGAGCACTAACAGAGGAGCTTCATCCGATTACTTCACCATGGCCCTTCACCCAATGGGGACTTTTCCTCAAAGGTAAGATACACCCTCCATCATCCAATGGCTATAAATTCATCATAACTACCACTTAATACTTCACCATATGGATTGAAGCTATTCCCATCACCTACATCACTGGCACACAAATATCCAAGTTTATCCTAAACTATATCATTTGTTGGTATGGTGTACCCGAATCCATTATCACAGACAATGGTCATCCATTCAAAAACCAAGAATTTCACCACCTATGTGAAATGTTCCACATCCAACATCATTTTTCCACACCATATTACCCATAATGTAATGGCCAAGTCGAGGCATCCAATAAAACCATTATCAGAATCCTCAAGAAGACTGTCAATGATGTTGGTCATGACTGGCACTTACAACTTAACCCTGCCTTATGGGCTTACCGTACTAGCATCCATACTCCCACCAACACCACTCCATATTCCCTATTATTCAGCTCTGAAGCTATCTTACCTATTGAGGTTGAAATTCCTTCCCTGAGGGTATCCTTGAAGGGTCATATTGATGATGAAGAATACCATGTATCCAGACTACAAGAGCTAGAATTACTAGGCGAACAAAGACAAAAAGAACTAGATCATTTACAAGCATATCAAAATTGTCTTTGTCATAGCTATAATAGGAAAGTCCTAAATAGGCACTTTGACATTGGTGACTTGGTTTTAATGGAGAATCCCAAGAATCAAGATGAACGAGAAAAGCCAAGAAAATTTGAACCTAACTGGTTAGGGCCCTATATAGTCATAGAAGAATTTGGATCAGGTGTGTATCAACTTTCTACCCATGAAGGAGAACCACTTTTGTCACCAATCAACAACCTTCATTTGAAAAGGTTTTATGCATAGCTTCTGAGACTCTGTGTCTTAACCGAGAAAAAAAAAAAATTTGAAAAAAAGAAAGAAAAGTAAAGATAAATAATCCGTCCAATAGTGAAAACCCCTTCGGTGGTGCTATGGATAAGTACCATGGTGAAAACTTGGCAAACAGGCGCTATGTGTAGTCAAGTTTTCTCTTTCATCTACAATCATTCCAATCCGAATTTTCATCATCAATCATAATAAATGGTTGTCTTATCCATTATTTGGAATGATTGACATCAAGTCCATTCCATCACATTCCCCACCCCATCCTGAATGCCTTATTCCTAACTGGGGGAAAATCCTTATTCCATGTCATATGGACCTTGTACATAGCGTTACACCATCGGAAAATGTCCTGAAAAATCCAAAAACATTAGAAAATGTCAAAAATAAAAAAAAATCAAAACTGTCAAAAAATCCCAAAAACAGAGTCAAGTCAGTCATGTTAAGTTAGTCATAGACATAGTTGAACTACATTGTCTCTATGACTGGATGTAGGCAAGGCCATCTGTCGATGTGCCCCTAAGGCATTAGGTCTATTAGTCTAGGTTTGTCTTGTTTCATACACATAAAATCATGACTCTTTGTACATTCACAGTCATTGTTCGTGTCGAACTACGAGGTCTCTGCATGTACAACGTAGGCAAGGCTAATCAATTGATGAGCTCCCGAGACCACACTAGGTTGGTTCAATAGGGTTTACCACATTCACTATCACACACATTGCATGTCATCAACTTAAGTACATATGTTTAGTCAGATATGTCAGTTAATGTTTGGTCAAACTACGAGGTCTATGTGTGTACAATGCAGGCAAGGCTACTCAATCGATGAGGCCCCAAGGCCACATTAGGTCAGTCCTTTAGGGTGCATCCTCTCAATTTGACATTGTCAATATACACACACACTCATATCAGTCAAGCAATCAAAACAAGTCATGAATTAACAAGGCAAGTATCTCAAAACTGTCATCAAGTCAAAATCACATGCATTGTCAGAATGATCACCTTATGTCTTAACCAAGATATGTCTTTCTTGTCAATGGACATTGTCAATTATCATAGCCTCATTTAACTTATTGTATCAACTTCATCAGGCTCCAACATCTTATATGAAAAGTGTCCTTCTGAAACCAGGCTTTGTCATGCCTTACACAGATAGTCACTAAGTCAAAACTAGACTCAACGTCTTATGCGGTATGTGTCATCCCTCACATTAAGTTATGTCCAAAAAAAAAAAGAAAAATCCAACAATCCAACAATCCAACAAGATCAAGTTTTGGTGAATACATTTATTTGGCTTTAGGACTTTATATCTTATTTTGTCTTATCTTTTAATTGATTTGTTCAAAATTCTTGTTACTAGCTTTCTCAAGGATATCCCTTGAAGGATTTAGAGAAGAAAGGATGTCTCAGGATTCTTTTTCTTTGCCTATTGTCTATCAACTGTCTTTTTAAACTTTTAATTTTGAATCGTATTACTAGCTTTCTCAAGGATGTCCCTTGAAGGATTTAGAGAAGCAATGATGTATCATGATCCATCTTTTATTTGTTTGTTGTTTGTGGTTTGTCTAGAGGAAAACGACTGGGGCAATCTTGTCCTTAGTTTGCGTTATGACACTCCTTGTCTATGATTGTCTATTTTTCATAGATGGATGATTTTGTACACTAAGGTCTATCTCATATCATGGTGTGTACTATCCATTTGTGTCAGTCCCACCTAGTGATGATAAAATTGTAAGCATAGCATATATGAAAAAATATCGAAGATCATTTCTTTTCGCAATCTTCTTCATTGTTTCTTACTAACATTATATAATCATCCATTCTAACAGTTCTCTTGTCCAACATAATGATAGATTCCTGTGACAAACAACAAAAACATTAGATCATCTGCATATGCATCCATTATATAAGCATTTCATATAGTTACATTTCATTTCATACATGTAGGGACATTAATATCTTTATCACATATAGAAAAATCATGGCATAATAGGCATTCCATTATTATAAGATCATAATGTAAACTCACATGTAAATACCATGATATAGTACATAACATCATAGACTACATAAACAAATCCATCATCCTGTAGAAACATTCATTCATAACACATATACATACATCATCTAGGAAACATAACATATAGAAACAAGGCATAATCATTAAATAGAACTGCATATCATATAGAAGCCACCAAAAATCATCACATATATATATCGCTCAAAATAGTGTGTTTGGTACAATATTAGAGTGTATCCATAAATACAAATGAGCTCGTAGGTTCTCTGATCATAATACAATGTATACATGTCCAACAAATGTCATTGTGTACTACTGCCACTATTACCATGTGGTGAAACTGGAGGAAACTGCCTTGGAGGTAACCTCTGTGAGGTGGAAGGCCTCTCATATGGACATGATCTAAGTGGACCTGCCACACCCTCTATACTCTATGTCCTGGTATGACTCCTACTCTATGACCTATGGTTGCAAACCTCAGAAAAGCTAGGAGCTCGTCTCTCTGCTGTCACCAATGACTCATATAGGTCCCTATAATAGGTAGCCCTCTCTACTACTCTGACCAGCTCTCGTACCATACCATCAGATGAAGAGCCACTGCATAGGCATCTAACCTCTATGTACTATTTCTCTATCTCTTGTCTCTAAGCTATGGCCTAATCTCTCTCCATGAGTGCACTATCTCTCTCTGTACAAGCACTATCACTCTCCATCTACAAAGCATCTCGCTCTATTGTCATCAGTCTCAACCTCTCCTCCAAAGCCTCCCTATCACCATCCCTAGGGGCATAATCCTCTCATCTCCCCTCCATAATCCGATCTCAGAGCTCTCTCTCGTGCTCCTCCATGGGTACCTCCTCCTCAACGTCATCCTCCCCATACCTTGCCAGAATACCAAGAGGATCAATGTCCATATCTACCTCCTCATCCCTTGCAATATCCTCTCCACCAATATCCACATAAACCAGCTCCTCTGCAACTACCTCCTTGGTAGCATGCTCATCTTTGACCTGTACATCTACTCCACCTTTGATGTCCAACATCGGTACGTCCTCTGCCACTGCCTCTCGAATAGGTGAAATTCCACCCACTCGACCCCCTCTCCGCCATCTTTGTCCTCATCTCCCACCTCTGCCACCACCACCTCCTCTACCATCATCACCACCACCCCTACCTCCAACCCTACCACCACCTCTACCCCTCTGCCATCCTCTTGGCCCTTTGCCTCATCTCTCAATTGGTGTCGGCTGGTTTGGATCTGTGTATGGAATTGGTCGATGCTCGGCCCACCATTTGTCATAGGAAGTTGTAGTCCCAGGATTCACTGCTCCATCTCTCCATCCCCAATGTACCAGTTGTAGTGCCTAAATCTCTACCTCCACAGTAGCAACTAGAATCATAGGCCCCCAGTACGGAACCTCTCTAGATGAATGAGCAAACTCTGCTCTATCTCGAGGCTCATCCTAAATCTCTCTAAACTATCTCAAAACCCACTCTGGTAGATGTCTCTCTATGATATGCACACTTGAAATAGTCCTACCAATCAAGTACTATGTTTGTCTGTAATATGGTAAATTCCTATCCTCATCAGACCATCTCTCATAGTCCATGTATGGTCTCCAAGTGAATTGATCTAGTGTATCCAGTGCATTTCTCCAAAATTCTATATCCCCCACATGGCTTTGAGTAATGTTTCCCATGTACTAAAAAACATACGGAGATCTAGCCTCCCGTTCTATAGTAACTAGAGGATCAAACACAACAATCCTCTCCCAAGCCCAAACCATCAGAAGAGTAGTACCATAGCTCATCGACTGTGTGTCTCTATACACTATGTCATGTAAGTGGAAGTATAACTTCCCTAATAAACATGGACCCCACACATACACACTCTCTCTCTCCAGCATCCCTACTAAAATCTCTTCCCACCTGATAGGAAAACCATGACCTCGTCAATCTGGATGGACTATACCCCCTATCAATGTGCATAAGATATAGTCAATCCTCTCATATCTATCTGCCAAAACTAGCCATCTGATCTCATAGTGCTCAATACCTAGACTACTAATATCATCATACTAATAAAATTTGGCAAGCTCGCTAAATCCATGTTGGGTATCATACATCACCCACTCTCCTCTGATAGGAAGTCTCAGAATCCTGTAGACATCCTCTAATGTGACTATAGCCTCCCCAATCGGCATATGGAATGATGATGTCTCTGAGTGCCATCACTCACACAATGCGGTGAGCATCCCTCTGTTTGCCTAAATCATGGGCATCGCTAGAACATGATGGAGACCAAGTTGACACAAAAGCCATGTCTCTGCACTAACTAGTCAATCTCTTAGATCGAAGGTATCAAGACATGACTCCTAAGTATAAATAGGATCTAACACAACCTGCATTTCAACCATGATGTCAAGTTTTTCAAATTTTACTTAGAAATTTTTTCAAAAACTTTGCCAGCCAAATGTGACTCACTATTGCAAATGCGGTGCATTCATACAAATGTGTTGCAATACAAGGGATTTGCATCACATATTTCATATGCGTTGAAAAATTTCATTCCATTTCCTAATTAATGCAAATGCGATGCAAGAATTTAAATGCGGTGCATTTTTTAACCTATCTACCTAACTACATATGTGTTTCACTAAAGCAAATGCATGTCAAAATCCTACATGCATACATTCTATATGCAGATGCGGTTCATTTATACATATGTGTTTCATTTTCTAATATATGCGATGAATGCCTAAATTGACCTATCCTAGCCTAATCGTGTTTTTACATATGCATTGTTCTGCAAGCAAATGAGTTGCAGACGATCGCATATGCGTCGATCCCGAAAGACCACATATGCAAATTCAACTTTCAAAGCCTAAAACTACATGAAAAAATAAATTTCAAGAGCTCGTTTTTGGGTACATATCGGTGGTCTTGCGTCGCCTGGCGATCTGAAGGTCCGGATCCGATAACCTCGATGCACAGCATATGGAATGGGAGCCATCTTTGTCCAATACTCAGAGCAAAATCTCAGTTCTTCAACTCTTTCGGGTGCAAATGAATTGGTTTTCAACCTAATTTCTATTTATACCTAGGGTTTGGGAGGCATTTCTTATGACCTTGTCTATTGCCCGCGTAAACTTTCAACTTCCACTAACCCGTACACATCCCTAACACTTCCAAATTCAATTTCGTCAACTCCATAGTATTTTTGACTATCATTTTGACTTATCGGGAATATCTCCTAATTTTCTTGAATTATTTTCAAAAATTTGTCAATTTTCTCGAGGGGGCATACCCTAAACTGTTTCATGTTGGGGCACGATCGGGGCATATTTTCTTTGACACAACACCGAAACAACATTTTATCAAAGAGGGGCAAACTGTAGACACCGAAAATTGGTCTAGGCCTGCGAGTACCACTTTCGACATAATTTTCTAATATCCATGGTCATGATTAAATAATGTCAATTATTTAATTACCCTTTTCTAATACATATATCCTCTATTAATTAAATACCCCTTTTAATTAATTCACTAATTCATTATGACCTTATTCAACTATTGATTAATTAAATAAATCATGTTTATTTAATTATGTCGCTAACTAAATTAATTCTTCTTTCTAAATTAAATATTTATTATTTAATTAAACCGCCATTATCCATAATTAAATATTTATTATTTAATTACCCAATTTAACCTTTTCAACCATAATTAAATATTTATTTAATTATTCAATTCCACCTTTTCAACAGTCAAATTAAATAAATTATTTATTTATTTAATTAAATCATTTCATTTTCGAACGTTGAATTAAATTAACATTTAATTCATTAATTAATTATTTATGTCACATTCTTCTATCATCCAGTTGACTAATTATTCACTCACCATCTGACTCAAGATCTATTTTCTAAATCTGTCAATTATCTCCAAATTCGATATCCAATCATCTCTACGAGGAGGCTCTCTATCACAACTAGCCAGTTAAGAAGTTCTAACTCATGTGCATGAATGGGTTTATTAATTAAATATCTTTAATTAATTAATTAATTCATGTATGCATTCAAACTCTTTATTCTTTGAGTTCTAGCCTTGTCTTTTTCATCCAAAGTCTATTTCTTCTATTTTCGAAGACTCTCAACTGAAGATTAAGCTCTTGAACTCTTGTTTTTTCTATTGTCGAACAGTCCTGACACAATATTAAGTTATCATTCTAATTTAATCTTTATCCTACAGAATTTCCTAACTCACGTTCTATCTAACACAGAACTCACATCACATGACATTCATCAATCTCGATCGTTGATCTCTCTTTTCGAATCTGAGTCGATCGTTCGAAAACCCAAAATTTATAAAAAGGCCTGTCATTATCATTATTCCTCCTCCCGAAATCACTACTTTTGAGAAGAAACACGAATCTTTGATATTTTTCTTAGACACTCAACGAGGTTATGCTTGCATCAAACACAAAAATCTGAGGGCAAGAATAATGATACAGCAAAATGGAGAAGGACAATCGAGATAATTCGAGGAATTGGATGCATATTCGGTGAGAGATTTCCAATTAGTTTTTTTAGTTTATTTATGTTTACTTACTTCGTTCTTTGTTGTTTTCATTTAGATTATTTGTTAGATTAGATTTAATTGTTTTAATCTATGCAGCTATAGCATTAATCCAACAGATCTATCTTACAGGATGCTTTGAATGATTCTTTGAAAAGGAGGTGTGGATGAGATTAGGGGCATGATCCCAAGAGGCTTCTCCACAATAGTACATACATCAAAATCAAAAGGGATTTTAGCCCCTTCTTTTTGCAATTCAAGCATGTATTGGGAGGGATTGGGCCTGATCATGGTATTGACAATTCTATGAGTCTTGAGATTCTGAATTACTTATAGGATTTCATCTTGTGTCATCCCTGAGACATTGTTGGTGATGTCCTCCACTTGACCCTCCTCTTGAGGATTTTGTGATGGTGGAGGAAGATTGGTTAGGGGATTTCCTTATCCAACGAGATTCATTCCAGGAGCAGTTTGGCTTACGTCACTCAAAGTTGATGTTTCTTTGTTGATTTCCATGTTTTTCTTGTGTTGCGATCTAGTTTGCACCATAAAATATGGATCAATTTTCAAGAATGTGTGAGATTAACCTGTAATTCTTTAGATTGATCTACCTTTAGGCACAAAATAGAAAAACTAGGATGATTAAGGATCAAAGTGTGATGATGAGATAAATGGAAGGTGAATGATGTGAATGATTTAAACTCTTGAGATATCTTGAAAGAGATGCTAGACTTTGGAACTTTTTTTTTTGGATTTTGATTTGATTTGGTTTGATTTGATGTTGAATTTGGCTTGATTGGATTTTGGTTTTGATAGTGAACTCATAAACTCTAAGAGGTTCAATGTTTTCCTAGAGTAGACTTGTACACAAGATGATAATTTGACTAAGTCTGTAAAGAAGGATAATTCATCTATACACCCCTAGCCAAACAAGATAATTTTGATTTTCTTTCTTATTTTGGATAATTAACTTATAAACCTCAAGATTTTGGATGTTATCAAGGGGTGGACTTGTTCACAAGGATTGATAATTTCAGAGAAGGATTCATCTACACACATCTAATAAAATAAGATGATTTGGATTTTCCAAAAGAATAGCATGAATGATTTTTTCAAAGGTTTCTAAGAGTTGTTGGTGAGATGATTTTTGATTTTGATGTTTTTGGTATGGACAAGAATGATGAATTTGATCCTAGATTAAACCTAGATAGAACTCATTTCTACAAGACCTCAGTATTGAAGAACATGCTTGGTACTTCCTATGTGAGAAAATATTTTTTTGGAAAGAGACTTGGATTTTGTTGGCAATAAAATTCATACAAATTAGGATTGTTCCTTTATGCATGTTTTTAAAAGTTGACGGTCAATATTTCTCTAAATTCATGAAGCATAGACAAACGTTTCTTGTGAGCTCTTTGACTAAGACCTTTGGACTTTGGTTTTCAGATTTTGATCTTTTGGGAAATCATTTGGAAGAGCACATGTGTGGGGTTCAATTATTTCTTAGCTTTTCTTAATGACTTCCTTTCACCACAAACAATCCTTTATTAGGTTTTCAAACTAGATGTCTAATTTCCTAACTTCTTCTCATTCCACAAATTCCATTATGTGGAAGTCAAGGAAATCAAGGCAATAGTTTCCTAATGTTGACTTTAGGAAAAGTATATTGTGATTAAATCCAAATACTTAGAAGCCTCTAAGGATAAAATCCCTAGGGCAAGCATGAGCACTTGGATTTGTCAAAGGTATTTTATTCCCCTAATGGGTTTGAGATTTTGAGGATTTTGTGAATGTTTGTTTTCAAATGTTTTGGATCCAAGCAAAGTGTTTTAATTTCAAAGAAATGCACAACCCTAGGATGAAAAAGACAATATTTGTTGAGTTCCCACTTAGATAATTCCAGATAAGCTTACTCTTAGCGGATAATTAGATGCTTGACCACACAGGCTCCCCCTTATAGTGCACTCACTTCTTGGGTTAGCCAAGCATCAGTACCCATGAAACTCCCATGCCATACTTCTCATCTATACTAAGAGTCGTACAATAGAATGAACGTTCTTGAATCAAAAAATAGATAAGAATTTTGGCCTTTCTAAACAAGGGGTTTTAATATAGGCATTTCGTTCATGGGGGGCCATCCATGCGGCAAGAGACCATTACTACCCTTCTTATCAGAATGATCCTCGTTATACTTGAACTTTTCTCAAGTACCCACACTTATATACTGGTTGGAATGCACTTGTCCTTAGCGTGTTCCTAGTTGGGTTGTTCCTCGGGGTGATTACTTTTTCCCACCAGGCAGGACCTCTACAGATAAACAAAAGTGAACAAGTGCATTCGTAGTTTGATTGATTTTTGTTGAGAAACAAAGAGAGAACACTCGTGATGTACTCCACTCACACTCAAAAGATTTTTTTCAATTTTAGGAACCCAAATTGAAGTGTGGAGGTAATCACTTACACAACTTAATATCACAAAAAGACTTTTGATTCTTGAGATCACTAGGAAGCATGAGAGAAGTGCATACATCTTTTTGATGATATTAACTTGTAAAAGGGATACAAAACAAAGAGTACAAATGTTCATTTTAACCACAAAGCAATGATATGAATTATTTTTAAGCACAAATTTTGAAATGTGAGATTTGTTTGTTCATTTGTTAAGTCTCAAAAAAAAAATATAGTAAGTTTTCCTATGGTCCTTTTTAATCCCTTTGTTTTGTTCTTTTTAAGTCCAAACGAAATTTAGTGAGTCCTAAAAAGAAAGAATATAAAAAATCGTTAGAAGAGAGATTATAATTTATCCCTAAAGTGTTTAAAAACACTTGATACAATGAGATGATAATGTCATAAAGAAATCTTGGTTTTTATTTCCTTCCTTCACTTTGATCATGCCAACCTACAAAAAACTGGTTAATACTACAAAAAAAGAGGCTAAAGCTAGTTAGAAGTTAAAAAATAACCAAAAAATATATATATGTTGAAAATAATCTGGAACCTGCCTTTTACCCAAATCCAATAGCACAATCCGTGGGTGCGGTGCAATTTAAGGAAATTAGTGGTGCAATATAGTGTCATTGAGGACTAAGAGCGACAAGCTACACAAAAATACATACCGCGATTGTGGCACAATTCGGTCAAGCGTCGTAGTTTGAAATTTTGATGACCAACGATGTAGTTTGAAATTCAAAATTTTGGGCGAGAAGACTCCAATGACATAGTTTGGAGTTTAAAGTGGTCCTATATTGAGCCACTAGACTGATAGTGGTGGAGTTTCCTGTAGACACACAAAAAAACACCACATAATTTTTAGAAAAACATGGTGAATTTCTCAATATTTGCCCTCCTCCTAGTGCCAAAATGTGAATGGTGAATCTATACTTGCAGAGGCACAAGAGAACAAACATATAATTAGATCATTATGCAAGTTAGATCAATATTCCCCATGAAATTAGTTTGAAACATGAAAATAGAAAATGAAATGAAGAACACAACAATAAAAGGTATCAAATTTTATTCTAATGAGAAAACTCTCAATCCCATGGGGAATTGGTGTCATTTTGATGTGGAAAATGGCACTTTCCCAATTCCTTGATGTAATTATGATGATCTTTGATGTTGATTGTGCTTCCTTGAAGAAATTTTCCAATAACCTAGATAATTGATTGCAAAATATGAAAAATACTATGAACTCAAATGCTAAATGCCTATAGTGCTTGTGCTATTTATTGATGGATCCAAATACAATAGAGAAGGCCTCTATTTATAGATTTTAGGAATGGAAGATTGAATAAATGGGATAAATGTGGGATAAAAGAACAACGAATGAGATAAGGCTACTTGTACACATGTGATTGGAGGAGGAATGAGCATATTTTGATGAATGCGCAAATAAATATGGTTAGGTGGAATTTGAAATCTATGAAATGAAAAGTTTAGAGGGAAGAAGAAATTAAGTAAATTCCACTTGGCTCAAGGCAAAGGACATGTAAGAGGCATTTAATGCCTTGTTGGATGTACTCATCCCTTTTGGAGGGATTTTTGAATTAGAAGAATATTCCACAAAAGATGCCCTTTTGAATGGAAATTCATGAATTTATAAATCAATTAAATTGATTTACTTGTGAAAGTTGCAAAATCTAGAGGATTTGATGGATTAGGATTAGGATTAATCATGATTTGATTAATTTAGATGAAGATTAGTTGATTTGAAAATTTGACTTAGATTTTTAGATTAATTTAAATCAAAGTTGAGACGAATAAGAATTTAGATTTAATTAAATAAGGTTTAATTTATTTAATTAAAGAGGATGGTGTTAGATTAAATCAAATAAAGATTAATTTATTTAATTTAAAGTAGATGAATTTAGAGATTAATTAAATAAAGTGAATTATTTAATCAAAAGAGGGACTATAGGATTAATTAAACAAACTCATTTATTTAATTAATAGGAGTGGATGACTTAATCAGATAAATTTGATTTATTTAATTAAGAGATGAAATATGATGAATTTAATCAAATAAAAATTATTCAATAAATTAATTTGTAAAGGGGATGATTTAGGAAGGAACAATGTTAGTAAGATTAGGATCAGGTGTGTAGGATCAATCTATATGTGTTTTTGTGTCCACAATAGTATCCCTAAAAATACCACATCATCTTCTTCCTAAATCCTTATTAACCCTAAAAAATGAAAACCCTTATGACACTATCCAGTATCAGTATCCCTATTTATGGGCCACTAGTGTCGCTACCAGCCTGATCCTTGTTTACTTGTGACTTGTATCATCGTGTGTGTGAGGTTAGGTATAGTGATAATCACAATTCACACAAACCAAAAAAGTAGCTTAATCAATTCATGTAACTTAAGCCTTACATGTATAATTAAAATGTTTAATTTGATTGACATCTTGCTACATGCAAACTATACCTCAAGTTGACAAGTTGTCAAAATCACCAATGTCACTCAAACGATATGAAATCATTACAAATCTTGTTTCATTAAAGCTATGAGTTTTTCAGCAAATTGCTTCAGATGTTCATATGGCATTAATCGTTGCCTGCAGTATGGCTACCACAATTTCTTCAAAAAGATTGATAATTTCAATTAAATGAAATGTAGAACATCGATGCATTGAGAAGACAAAATGAGCAATGAGCATTGATCTTGCCACATGTTTGTATCTAGTGGTTCTAGTGTTATTCTAAAGGTTTCAATTCACAAGTCCTGCTTCATAGATTTACTTCTGGTATGCAACTAAAATCGTCCATCGAAAATTCATTGAACGGTCATGGTTATATTGATTTGTGCTGACATCTAGCTACAAATATGGAATATCCTTTGCACTATTATAAATTATTTTATAAGGTTGATAAGTCAGCCTTGTTTGGCCTTTATATCCTTTGTGTAAAATGTTCTTAAGTTTTTAATCCCTAGTCCTACATTCTTCCTAGGTGGTCCCTCTTTTAAAACAAACATTTAATTCACCACTTGAATCTTGTTATGGTCTCCATAAGGTTGCAGGAGATTTTGCTATAATTAGGGGATGTTGTGCTCATTTTTCTCAAATTGGCTTAGTACTCTCGAGAAAAACTAAGGGGGAATGGAGAATCATCTATTTCTGAATTCCACAAAGTAGCAAAATGCTTTCCATGGTGAAATCATGAAAAATGACTGAAAGGGACAATGGTGTCCAAGCAGCCACTAGTGCTCTAGGCGGTGAAGGGTTTTTTGGGCCCAAAATTTGTGTTGGCTACCCACAAGCTCATGGGGAATTTTGAAATGTCCTCCATGTTTATGGAAATTCTCATGTACATGGGTGTCTTGAAAGCTCAGGGGAATAAGCTATGCCAAATTATTTTTCAACACTCTTTGTTTGAAAATATCAACACAACACTAGACAACATCGATGGTAATTTCATGATCCCTCTACCACTGCACTACTACAAGGCTTGTGGCAATGAATGGTTGGTAACAAATTTTCCCCTAGTGCACTCACTAAACCATGCAGCTCTCAAAAAATGGCGAGGGTAGATTGATAGGTGTATTGACTTTCTTCTACATGCGGCTGAAATTTTCAAATTCTAGTTGAAGGGTTAGGTGAAGGCATTTGTGGTGGCAGAAGCTCTTGACTAGGAAAGTGGTCTTAAGACAAGGAGGATTAGGAGTTGGGCACTGGTGAAGAATGGGTAGTGAATGACACCAAGAGCTAGGAGGAATGAGCAAACCATCCTGCCCATAGTGCATGTGGTGGTGATTGTCCTATGATTCTGAATGCAATCAAAGCCAAGAAAACTAGTGAGGCTAGCTATAACAATCCATAATATGGTGTCTATGGAAGGTCATTTTGGTTTGTGATGGTTTGTTTGTAGTCTGTATAATTGTCCATGTCAGTCCGTTCAATATTTGAGTCTTTAATGTTTTATAGAAATGAAGGAATGTAAAAACTGTTTTTGATTAATACATGGTGCTACCCCATATATCAGTTATTTAACTATAAAAAAACATGTGCTTAAAAAACTCCTCTAGTAGCATAGGATTTAACACTAATTCCTTAATATTTTGCACCTTGCTATAGTTCCTTCGATGGTTCTAATCATTCCTTAATATTATTTTGGTTGTTATGAATAAGTGATTAAATAAGTAATAAAATCTCAACCATTTATTTCTAGAAATCTAACAGTTCTAGTGTTATTTCGAAGGTTTCATTTCGCAAGTCTAGTGCTTAGGAGATTTACTTCTGAAATGAAAATATAGTCGTCCATCAAAAATTCATCGAATGGTCATGGATTATATTAATTTGCACTAACATTTGGCTTTAGAATTAATAAATATGTTGACGCTTGTCTGCATTTCAGACTCTTTATGAAGGAATTTTTGATTGTGTGGAAAATTTATCTCAGAATTTGATATTTTCGCCAACCACACTATGATTTTTTATTCGCATATCTGTTTGTTTTGCCACTGAAATTTTTTTTTCAGATTCTAAGGTTATCTTTAATTCGCCAATGAAAATATTTTTTTTCTTTTGAAAAAAGGTTTTAATCGCCAACAAAAAAAATTTCTATTTTGAAAACAGGATTAATTGTGATGGAAAAAAAATTTTGGTTTGAAAAAAGGTTTTAATCACCAATAAAAAATATTTTTTTGCTTTAAAAAAAATTCAATTCACCATGATTTTCCATAGACTTCTAGCGGTTATGAAATATTCCCTAATTGGGATTATTTTTTTCTCAAAAAATAAAAAAATTCACCAATAAAACTAATATTTTTATCGGGAAGTATACAAGATTCGCCAAGATTTTACACCTTCACCAAGGGGGGGTTCTTAAAGTTTTCCCTGGAGGTGTTCCCAAGAAACCTCCAATATTAGCCTATTGAACATCCAAAATTAGATATTTTATTCACATGTAATAAATTTATAATTGTTTACTAGTAACATACCTCAACGGTAGATGTAGTGGAGTAAAAAATAGGTGTAGGCCGGTGTATCCAAAATCAACATTGTGACCCTGAAATTTTATTACAATCATCAAACTAAATTAGTTAATCTTGTATTTCAAAAATTAAATTAAATTAATTCAATTCAATGAGCATCCTAACATTTACCTGATTATTGATGCTAAGAACCTCATTCAAAATGCCAGCTTCCCTCACCATTTCCATAGTTGCAGATGTATCCTACATAGAATCCTCTTGAGTGTGTATGGGGTCATATGTACAAGTCGCCCCACAAACCTAACACAAATGGGGTGGAAGCCTACCACTCAAAGACTTTCCTGGATGGAATTGTAATACGAGACTAGCATTTAGGATGACACCTTGGGTCAAAGATCTAATAGACTGCAAAGTGTCTACCTCAGAACTATCCTTCACGATGGGAGGGATAACAAATACTCATGAGCCATCCTAGTGAGAGCTCATCTTGCTTGTCATTGAGGATCCTATCATGCACCGGGTCTATCTTATGCCAACCCCCCACCTATCCTTTGAAAGTCGATCATATCAAAATAATTGAGGATTTTTTTGAGGATGGAATTGCACTAGATTTTCCTCGAGAAATATTGTGGGACTTTGCAATTGTTGCATGGTGTGTAGTCAAAAACCATGTACCACCTATCCCAAAATTGTTCCTAATCCCTTAGTGGTGGCACCAATGGATAGGAAACCTCTTGGCATTAAGGTCAAGATTTTGATTTATGCGTGGGTTAGTGAATAATGAGCACAAATGATATTTTGTAATTTTTTCAAAGTTTACTTCTTTATATGATAATTTATCTATGTAAAAATTCCTAGCCACCTGCCTCTTATCTACCCAACCACTTAGCTATTTGTTGATTGCATCTACATGTTTTATCATTTTTTTAAGTGAACTTACAATTTTTCTTCTTTCCATGGTTGAACTTATTGGATTGTTCAACCTCATGATTAACTACTCAATCTATTTTTTATTGTTCTTAATTACCCCCATTAAATTTTTTTGAGTTCTTGGAGGATGTTGAGGAATTTGTAGAGGAGATTGTTGTTGTGGTTGTTTAGGATTTTGATCATGTTCTTGTTTCTGTGGTTTTTGAGTTTTGACAAGATAGTTTTTAGGATCATTCACATTTCCGAGCAACAAATTCACAAAAAAAACAACCAATACTTACTTATTTGACCTTATCATTGACATGGAGGCATCGTGGTGATGAAATTGCAACAAATTGATGAAGAAAATGCAAAAAAAAATCCTTCCAAAATGCAATAATGAAAAAGCAAGGGTTTTGGCCATGGGCAAAAAAAACCACAATCACAAACAAATGATTTTGTTTTTTTGTTTGTTTTAAAAACCTATAATGCAGTCAAGTTATAACATGAGAATGTTATAGGCTCGATGTGGCCCAGCCTTTGGCTCGATCACACCAAGCCATAATGCGAGCACATTATAACATGATCGTGTTATAGCCTATTAATTTTTTTTTGAAATTTTGGCCATAATTTGGCCCCCCATCTTTTTGTACTTTCCCATACATACATACATACATATTTATATATGTATGTATGTTTGTATATATGTATATATATAAATGTATATATATGTATATATATATATATATTCTTTATTTCAGTTTAGTGAATTCAATCTTTTGAGCATTGTAATTTTATAATTTTGGAGACCACTATTACCCTAGATTTATATCTTAAATTCATTTGCATTGCAGTGCATTGAGTTGAGTCTCATTTAAGGGTTTTAGGATTGCACCTTTGCATTCTTTAAATATAAAAAATATAAAAATATAAATCATTTTGCATATCATTTACTTGTAATTGCATCATAATTCACTTGCATTTGAAAATTTAAAAAAAATTGCACATCAAATTAGGTCTCCTAGTTTGTCGTTTTGTCATATTTTTCTCTTGCATTCAATATTAATTTCAAAGAAAATTCAAACTGTAACTTATTGTTTCTAATCAAAATCTAGAAACCATTATAATCATTTCAAAAAATTGAAAAAATATTTTTAAAAACTCTAACCTAGGACCCAGTCACCCCTGGGTGAATGAGTCCTTGATAAGGGTCATTTCCTGATTTTTTGGGCATAAAAACACATTTTTTTGCATTCCATTTTGTTGTTTTCAATTTTTTGTTTTAGTTTACAGATTTTGTGTTCAGTGAAATTAAGTTGCATTGTGTGATTTCAAAATTACAAGACACCATTTTTGAATTTTTGCATAGTGTAATCAGAAAATTACCTTGTTTAGAATCTGAAAGTTGCATTTACTTATTACATTATACGTCATTGCATTGCATTTCACCCTCTTTCCATTTTGGGTTTACATTGAGTTTGTGAAACTTGTATGAGCTTTACAACTTGGTGTCTTATTTGTTAGAATATGAAGTCAATTCTATTGTGTTAGAATCAAACATGCTCTGATACCATGTTAGAATTGGCTATGGATGCCAAGATCTATGGACCAAATAGAAAGCACAAAAATAGAGAAAATAATGTGACAAGAATAAACTGTATTCAATGTCCATGATATGAGATTAATCAATGTACAAATGTAGTAGAGACCCCTTGGTTATATAGCCAAGGTGAGAACATAGGAGTGCATAAGATTATGACAAGTGTCGTAATCTTATGACATGAGACAACAATGAAAAGCTATCACTCCACCTAAAGTGGAAAGGTGATAATGTGATAACCACCACAAAAGGTGGATCTACCACAAAAGGTGGAAACCTAATCACATTATATGTCCATGAAAGGTGGAGGTGATAAAGTAATAAGAAGATAAGTCCACCAAAGGTGGAAATTCTCCAACAACTCTTATGTGGTCCCTAAGTAAACTTAACTAAGGTGTAATTATGACCTAGGACAAGGTACAAAATATTTAATTACACCAACACCCCCCTTAAGTGCAACTTAGGGGGAATGTACACAAAAGAAAACAATGCAAGATGGGTCCGAGCAACTAGGCCATGTTAGGTACCCATGTAAAAATGCAATGCAATCTCTCACAAATGGAGAAAAGGAGAAAACCCAGTGGGACAAAAATCCTCCCCAAAAGAGAGATGAAATACAAGATAGAAATACGCTTAATGATGAATGAGAAGGTAAAAAACCCATGTGAGGAAAAAGACCCCCCATAAGAGAGAAGTAGAAGAGAGACAAGGCAGCCCCCCCTCAATGTTGAGTCTCCTGCAATGATGGTAGAAGCTCGACATTGAATGTTGAAGATGATCCAATCTTGCCAAAAAACGTTCCTCCCCTTAGGAAGAAACAAAACCAAGAATGTATGCAGGATGCCAAGATGATGAATGATGTATGATGTCTCTGAAGCATGCTCAAGTGTCTCCATGTCGATGTCAAAATTTGACACACTCCAAATAGGCATTCTAGGCCACACTGTTGAAGAGGACAAGACAATATCTAGTAGAGATGTATGTAGAACATGATCCAAAGAGAAATGTATCCCCTCTAAAGATAAATAAGCCTCCTCCAAATGTTGTCCAAAAGTATCCACACTCATGTCAAGCTGCAAAGAATGATCATGTAGAGAATGAACAAGAGGGTCAGAGTGTTCCCTCACAACAACTGAAGAAGGAGAATCTTCATCAAAGAGAAGATGAATGTAATCAATGGTGTCCCCCAAATCTACAAGATGAGACTCCATAAACAAGTCTGAAATACTTATCAAGAAGCCATCCAAAGTAGCCATATTTGGAAGACAATGTATATCCTGTTGCACTGAATCACAAGGAACCAAAACTATGGAATCACAAGCATCATCAACTACAATAGTAGATGGAGGAGATGAAATACATGGCTCAAGTATTGGATCTGATGTGAGAACTCCCAAGTTCAAGTAGCCAAATGTCTCCTTTGAATCATGGTTCACACTAGAAGTGTGATCAACAGCCGAAGGAATAATGTCACCATCAAAAGAAAAATCTACAAAGGTATACAACCGAGATAAATGATCAACCACCCTAGTAGCAATGATCTCTCTACTCTCCAAGTCTCAAATTATGATTGAATCGAGTGTGAACTCCACAGTTCTCCCATCTCCACCATGTGTAATCTGATATATGGAAAGAAGATTGTTCGTCAAATGAGGAACACACAAAACATCCTGGAAAGTGTTGTCCCCAAAACTAATAGATCCCTTTCCTGTTACACTCATGTATGTATTGTTTCCCATCAAGATAGGAGACATAGAACAAGGCTGAAATGAAGAGAATATAGATTGTGAAGATGCCATATGATGAGATGCTCCTGAATCTAGAAGCCATCTCCCTGATCCTGGACTTGAATAAGCACAATGAGCTTGACCTTTATTTCCTGATGTAGATGCCAAATAAACATTGCCCTTAGACTGTTTTGAAGAAGAAGGAGAAGAAGGTGATTCAGACATTCTAGGAGGTAAATCAATTTGATTCCTTTTGAGAAGATTTTTCAACTCATCAATATCCTTCTTATAACAATAGTGTTCTTCATGTCCATCCTTCTTGCAATATGCACAAAAATGCCTCTCCTTCTTAGATGATTCCCCTTTGGAAGAGAATTTTTTCTTTGCTTGATCTGAATGTGGATTATTCTTTGCTTTCTTCTATTTCTTATCTAATTCTGATTCTTTCACTTGACTAACCAACAATGCCTGAGATTTAGACGTCTTGATGAGACCCATTGAGATAATCTTTTGTTGCTCATGTATCAACATCTCAGAAAATGATGCAAATGAAGGTGTAGTATATGCAAACCCCATAGTCAATCTATGATTATGAAAGCTAGAAACAAAAGTAGCATAATCAGGACCAAGTTTGTTCATTGTATTGTAGACCAACTAAATGTCCTTTTTATCAATTCCACATGCTTTACATTTCTCCCTTAGATCATTAACCTTAGTGATGTAGTCTTGGATGTTGTCAAAGTTCTTAGGATCAAGGTTCATCAGTTCATTATCAATTTGATAGCCTCTTACTTCATCTGTAGTACCATACAATGTTTTCAATTTGTTCCAAGCTTCATGATAATTGTTACATGATTCAATTTGAAACAAAAAATCTTGAGAAACAAGTCTACAAAGACATCCAAGAGCTTTGGTATGTTCAATCATCCATTTTATCTTTTTCTCTGCATCTATAGGTTCAGGTACCTTATTTTCAACATATAGAGAGTGACCTTCTGTCATTATAATACTCCATGCATTTTGATGCCATGTTGAATAATTATATGATGTGAGAAAAGGAACCTTAGAATGATCCATGAAAATGAGAGAGCACAAGCAAACATATCAAAAGAATGCACCAAGAGACCCCCCAAATCACTCAATCAAAAAACCCCCAAGCAATATCTAGTTTGGCACTTTATACTTAGTGCGTTTACAATTGCTACTGCCAAAAATAGCAAGGTGGACTTTGATCTTGGTACATGCAAATTGCCAAAATAGGCCACAAATTCAAGTACACTTTTTCGTACAAAATGAGATCAATCTAATCATACCACTGAGAATTACATCAAAAATTATGCACTTTAAAAAAAAACGACACTAAAAAATGTTACCGTAGGAGCAAGATATGAGCTCCCAAAGTTCCCAAAATGAGGATGAAGCAGCAACACCTGTGATAATCTATAGTTTCTAAAAAAACCAAAATCCAAAAAAAAAAATTGATTGCATCACTACGAAGAGCACGAGAAATTATGCAAAATAAAAAAAAATTGCTCGAAAAAAGGAGCCAAAATGACTAAGTTATGAGCCTCTGAAGTTGAACTGCAAAAATGAAAACTCCAACTGTGAGGGGGCAAAAAATTTTTTAGGGGTGTTGACATGGCTCTGATTTCAGCAATTCACTGGCCTAAATTTGATAGCCGATGGCCCGTCAAAAAAAAAAAATTCTCTCCCCTTAAGAATATGCTTTCACCACTAGTATATTCTCAAAAATTGACGGAATATTCCTTGCGCCTACTGGATGGAATATGCTTCTTCACCCAGAATATTTTGTGAGTGACGGTAGTGGAATCACAAAGATTCTGTGGGAATCTTCGTTGTCAGAATATGAAAATTGACTGCTAGTTGGAGAGTTTGCTGCCGGATTTTCTTGACCGGCTGGGGCGTGGAGCCGCAGTACCAAGCGGTACAGAGTGCAGTCAAGTCTGCGGACTAAGTCCGCAAACTCAAATAATAATTTTTATTTAATTTTTAAATTAAAAATTTTCCAAACAAAAAATTGCAAATAATAAATATATATATATATATATTTTTTAAAGTTAATTGCAGAAAATTATTATTAATTTTTTTTTTCAAAAAATCGTACCGTCAATAATGATGACCTAGGGGGTCGTACGACTCTCCGGGCAAATTTTTTTTGCCTCATCGGATGACTTGCTCCGATTTGGATGATTGGACAGTCAATCTTAGGGTTTTTGGCCCTTTTGGATGTAATAGCAGGGTTGGATTTGACCCAAAATGCTCCAAAAATGCAGCTACCTTCTGGATCTGGCAACCACAATGCAACTTCAAACCCTCATAGATTTGGCCTCATATTTCTGATTTGGACGAAACAAAAAGAAAAATAAACTTTCTCGAACCTTCCAGATGCAATGGTGAGCTCAGATTTACACCAACAAGCTCTAATATAAAATTGTAATAAAGACCCAAAAATGGAAGCTCCCCAAATCTAGTATCTCTCCTCAGAAAAAGACTCTCCAATGACACCCAACCCGCTCTGATACTATGTTAGAATCAAACATGCTCTGATACCATGTTAGAATTGGCTATGGATGCCAAGATTTATAAACCAAATAAAAAATACAAAAAAAGAGAAAATAATGTGACAAGAATAAAATGTATTTAATGTCAATGATATGAGATTAATCAATGTACAAATGTAGTAGAGACCCCTTGGTTATATAGCCAAGGTGAGGACATAGGAGTGCATAAGATTATGACAGGTGTCATAATCTTATGACATGAGACAAAAATGAAAAGCTATCACTCCACCTAAAGTGGAAAGGTAATAATGTGATAACCACCACAAAAGGTGGAAACCTAATCACATGATATGTCCATGAAAGGTGGAGGTGATAAAGTAATAAGAAGATAAGTCCACCAAAGGTGGAAATTCTCCAACAACTCCTATGTGGTCCCTAAGTAAACTTAACTAAGGTGTAATTATGACCTAGGACAAGGTACAAAATATTTAATTACACCAACATATTGTTATTCAAGCAGTGATGGATAGTTGACATAAAGAATAACATTGTTTTATTGTTATTCTTTGGTATACACCTGGCATGGCGAAAGGCCTACTACTCAACTGAAGGTTGAAGTGATGAGGGGTCCCAGGGAGTTGTCATAGCCCCTCTACACACCGAAGATTTTTTTGTTAGAGTAAAGGTCTTAACTTAATTATGTTGATTAAGTTACCTTTATTCCCTTCTTAAGATTTCACGTTAGTTTGCATAATGTGACATTTAATAATTATATTAATTATTAAATGTTTTCCTATTAGGGCTTCTATTAGGGTTTTTCCAATTAAGGTTTTATTAGGGTTTGCATGATCTCTTTTTTATAAGGATTGATTCCATTGTATTTCATATCAATTCATTCTCTCATTCTCTCTGATATATACATTTTCAGTTTTCAGAGAACCCTTGCTTGTTTGTCTCCATCTCTTCTTTTGTGACAGGTTATTTTCATGCAAGTGATCTTCAGGGTTTGTGGTGTTGTATTTTCTCAACTCCTACATGGTATCGGAGCTCCACACTTGCTGCTTCCTGTTCTTGTTTTGAAGATTTTTGGAGCTTCAAGGGTTTAAGGTTTGTTTTCTTGATCCAAGACATACCTGCAATTTTGAAGCATTTTCAACTCAAACGGACATTGCCATTGCATTCGTAGTGGTCCAAAATCCCTAAATCGACTGTTCATTCGGCCATTTTGGACAAAGTCAAAATTTAGGGCAAATTTTTTTATTGGAGCCGTCATCATTTTTTCTTCAAAATTTCAGTTTTCACTCATTTGCAAGAAAAATGATTTCTGAGTTTTGTAGCTAGCATCGAAATCTGAACTGGGTATCTTTTAGATTTTGCATATCATGCATAGATCTAGAGAAAATCACTGTTGAAAAAATGGTGCGCATCATTTTTCTCCTGGCTGAAACTAAAAAAAAAATCATTTTCTCATATTCTGCTTGTTGGATCAAGAAATGATTTCTGGGTTTTGTTTCTAGCATCAAAATATTTCTAGGTTTTTATTTTTGTCTACAAACAGTGAGTAGATTTTCTAGAAATCAAATTAGAAATAAACATTTTTTGCGAGAAAATTCGTTTCCTGCAAGCTAAATTTAGTATTTGAAAAATTTATAACTTTTGACCACGGTGTCTATTTTGTACAAACGAATAGATGTTGGAAAGGTGTTACAATGCTCTTTCCAGATCTACAGTCTATTTTATTAGAATATTTACCAAGTATTTTTTATTCAGTTTTGTGTGTTTTTACACTTTACTCAATTACTTGGTCATCTTGGCTCCTACATGGGGTCTGTTTGCGTTGGATGGGTTACGTTGATATGATTTATCATTGTTGAGATCATTAGTCTCTGAATTTTTTATTTGAACAGTTATCATGGGTTTCTCTACTCACCCTTCAGTTGTTCTTCTGGAACGAGGTAATTATGAGTCATGGGCAAAGAGTATACTTACACATTGTAGGTGGCTTAATATTTTTCCTTATTTGTATGATCTCATACCTGAACCAACAACTTTAGAGGGTAGATTAGCATGGGATATTATTAGAAATCACACAGTAGGACTTATATTGTCTAGTGTTGATCATGACACTGTGTTGGTTATATCGGACATTGATTGTTCTCACCCACTTTGGACATGTCTTTGAGAGATCTATGGAGACCCTATTCTATCTCCATTCCTAGAGGATCCTGCTTTAGATTATCTCTTACCCATTGCTTGGAGAGAAAATACACCCTTTGATCATGATACTTTAGAGGAGCTTGAGTATTTAGACACCCTTACATGTTTCGATGGATCAGAGGTTTGTCTCACAGTTCCACCTCTTCAGACTGAGACTTCATCAGCATCTCTTGTTGTTCTTGATTCAGTGCAGCATGAAATCATATATCTTCTAGACATAGCTACTTTGGACTCTTATGTTGCAGACATATCTTTCTTGTTTGTTGAGTCCTGTATTGCAGATTTGGAGGATTATTTTGAGGACATTCATCTCCTCTACCTTGACAGTCAAGTTATCACTGTTCACCCACCATTATCCATGCATTAAGAGGTTGCATTTCAGTATTCTCCACATCAGTATAGATTTGACATTATTTGTTTCAGTTTAGACAGTGAGACTCTTCAGCATCCTATCATGGCACACATCTTGAGACACATCGGTTCCTCATTCTTCATAGGATTTCTTCGACATAGATCCATGGATCCGTTTCTTCCCAAGGGGAGGAATATCATTTGCCGCTTCAGGATCTCCTTTTGGATTCTACATCAGGAATCTACTATTGTGACAGGAGTTTCTTCATTGTGGGGGGGCCTTCTTCTCTCTTTCTATCTCTCCTATGAAGACCATTGTACATGTACTTATATGATAGAATTTTTCTATGGGGGGTATCATGTTATCCACCTCCTATCCTTCTTTCATTAGTGCATTCCATTCCTTCCCTGCATTCTATTTTGGGGAGGAGTTTTGTTCCCACTGGGTTTTCTCCTTTACCCCATTTCATTTAGTTTGCATTGATTTTGTACATGGGTACCTAATCTGGCCTTGTTGCTAGGACCCATTGCTTTTGCTTTCAGTAGCTTCTTCTAGGTTTTAGCTTCTCCCTAAGTCTAGCTTAAGGGGGGGTGCTAGAGTAATTGGGTATTTACTTTATTAATTAAACAATATTTGTTTAATTACGTAAAGTTCTCTTTTACCTCTTTTCACTTAAGCTAACATTAGGTACATAATAATTAATTACTTTATTAATTATTATTGTGTAAGCCTTAGGTTTTCCTTTTTAGGGTTTTCATCTATATGTAGTTGAAAACTATCTTTTGTATCATAATTCATTTTATATTTTCATGTGAATACATTGCTCCACATTCTTGAGCATTTCCTTTGTTGCTTCTTTTTGCTTCTCCTTGTAATAGGTTATTTGCTTTAACCCAGCACTGGTTTTTTCCATCTTTGGAGCTGATTTATTTTGGAGGCTGTAACTTGGGCATACGATATCATTTTTTGGCAAACAAGATATCATCAGAAAGTTGGTTTTCTCATCTTTCCAGTGGTATAGGTCTCATCAGCGGCATTGGAACCGTATTTCAGCGGCGTTGGAACCGTATTTTAGAGCTGTTCAGTTTCATCCATGACATTTTTTCAGATTTCACTCCAGGTATATTTTATTCAGTTATTTGTGCTTTCACACTCTAGTGGATTACCTAGACATATTTGCTCTTGGAAACATTTTTTTTGCATGGGATGCTTTGTTTTTTGCTGTTCTTCATGTATTTCCAGCATTTTGTCCTTTGAGGGCATTTTGAGCATCATTTGTAAGCTCTCTTTTATGTAAACGCACTGAGATAAAGTGTCACACTATTGTACATGCATCTTTTGGGGATTTTGCACATAAGGTTGTGCCATATTTTGTACTCGCACTGATATTATAAAGTGCCATGAGGGGTTGTGTAGTTTTCCTTTGTTTTTCCATCACATCTTTGTTTGGTGAGTGTCCCTCCACGACGACAGTGAATCCATATTATTCTAGCCTCATGCATGTGTGCTTTGTTTTACACACAACTTTTTTAGTTGTAGGTGCTATCTTGCGCACTTTCAGTTGTTTCTTCTTCTTCATGCACTTTAGGGTGTTGCACACCATTTCAGTTGATCTATCAGGCTCCCAGTTCAGCATTATGGGGGGATATTAAACTGTCCGTGCTAATGCTTCCTTGGTTTCACCTTGGAAGGAATCTTCCATTCTCAGTTGATCAGTCTTTCAGACTATTGGTTCTTGTACCATTTGTATCTTCGTTCCAGGTGTTTGTCTTTGTTTGCCATCTGATTCGAGTAGTGTTGTTTGGGGCACTCATGTAGATTGTTGTCTTCTTGACAGACTATTGGTACTTATTCCATTTTTATCTTTGTTCTAGATGTTGCCTTTGTTTGCCATCTGATTCGAGTAGTGTCATTTGGAGCACTCATGCAGATTTTGTATCTTCGTTCCAGGTGTTTGCCTTTGTTTGCCATCTGATTTGAGTAGTGTCATATGGGGCACTCATACAGATTGTTGTCTTTTTGTTCCTGATCATCCTATCTTCAGCAGAGGTTCTTCAGCACCATAGCAGTCATCTTTCAACAGGTGTTTGCATCTTCTTTTGCTTCAATGATGTCTTTTCTTGGCTTTCTTCTCTTTTTGCAGTAGAGCTTTTCCCATGAGGTTTTCTCTATTTCTCCTTTTTACAGAGATTTGGTTGTATTTGGGTACCTGATCTGGCCTAGTTGTCGAGACCCATGTTGCCTTCTTGCATTGTAGTTACCTTTGCTTTATTGTATTTGTTTGTAGCTGCACTGTTGCTCATCTTAAGTGGGGGTGATAGAGTAAAGGTCTTAACTTAATTATGTTGATTAAGTTACCTTTATTCCCTTCTTAAGATTTCACATTAGTTTGCATAATGTGACATTTAATAATTATACTAATTATTAAATGTTTTCCTATTAGGGCTTCTATTAGGGTTTTATTAGGGTTTGCATGATCTCCTTTTAATAAGGATTGATCCCATTGTATTTCATATCAATTCATCCTCTCATTCTCTCTGATATATACATTTTTAGTTTTCAGAGAACCCTTGTTTGTTTGTCTCCATCTCTTCTTTTGTGATAGGTTATTTGCATGCAAGTGATCTTCGGGGTTTGTGGTGTTGTATTTTCTCAACTCCTACATTTTTTCTATAAGGCAAGCATGCACCAAAGGAATTTTCTTAAGGAAACCACGTCGAATGCATTTTTGATGAAGCCAAAAAAAAATTGTTGTTTTTGACTCTATTTTTGGTTGTGTTTCCAAATGTTTAACATGTAGTTGTATGAGTCATAATTACTATTTTTGGATAGTTGTGTTTGAAAAGGACTCTACAACTTGGATTTCTTATGCACTAATGAAGTCATGTTTTTTGGTAACTTTTCAAAAGATTGTTGTAATTGTGAATTTCTTGAGAAATAAAATACGAACAATCTTTACTTGTGGTTTTTACTTGGTATAATTTTAATAGGTTTTCCGCGTAAATAATATGTTAATATTGTGCTTATTTATTTTCTTTATTTCCTTCATTGTAAATAATCTTACAATTGGTATCAAAGAAAGGTTATTTGTGTAGAAGTTATGTTTTTGAGAAGTTAACAATAACAGGAAGCAAGGTTACTAGATTTGAGGTGCAAAATTTGTATGGTTCTAATTTTTCTCTATGGAAGCTAAAGATTCAAGCTTTTTTGGTGAATGATGGATGTTCCCTAGCTCTCAAAAGGGTAGCATCAAAACCTACAACCATGAGTGATGAAGATTGGAATTAGAAGGATAGCATGGCCAAGGCAACAATCCAATTATCTCTAATAGATCTAGTTCTATTCAATGTTCCAAAGGAGAAAATTGCACATGACGTGTGGACTAAGCTTGAAAATCTATATGAGATGAAGTCATTGGCAAATAAAATTCTATAATGGAGGTATCTATATAATTTTAGAATGCATGACAATTCATCTATCATAGATCTTATGAATGATTTCAAAACATTGAAAAGAAATTTGGCTTCAGTGGTTGTGAAAATTGAAGAAGATGATAGGGCACAAATTTAATTGTGCTCATTTTTTGAAACTTGGGATCAAATGGTTATGGATCTTAGTAACTCAGCTCTGAGTGGTAATTTGGTCTTTGAAGATGTTGTGGCCATTATAATTTATAAAGATTCTAGGTGGAACACATCTCACAGATCTTCTTCTAATGAAGCCCTAGTTGCAAGAGGTAGAACTCGAGAAAGAGGAAATACTGAGAATGGACAAACCAGGTAAAAATCTAAGGGGTGAAAAAGAGTAAAATTATGGAATTACATGGAAAAAATGGACATGTCAAAAAGGATTGTAGATTTCCACAAGAAAGCAAATAAAATTCTACTTCATAGGCATTTGGGGCCAACACAACAAAATTTAAAACACAATTACAAGACAAAGAGGTATTAAGGGCTAACCTAAGAGGTTATTTACTTCATGTTTGGATTCATGATTCTAGTGACTCCTTTCACATGAATCCACATGTAGTTTGGTTTTTTCTTATTGATCATGTGATGGAAGTATGGTTTACATGGGAAATGACAAGCCCTGTGAAGATATTAGTGAAGGTGACATAACAATCAAATTTTTTGATGCAATAGTAAGGCCTATTCAACATGTTAGACATGTACTAGGATTAAATAAAAAATTGTTGTCTCTTGGATTTTTTGATGAGCAAGGTTATTAATTCACTGGTAAAAATAGTTCTCTTAAGGTAAAAAAGGGTGTGTTGGTTGTGTTAAAGGAAGAAAAGGTTGTTAATCTCTACAGGTTGGTTGGAGAAACTAGTAGTGGAGAAGCTACAGTGGCATCTGATGAAGAAACAAACTCAATATCAACTGAACATCAACGACTAGGCCATATGAGTGAATATAGTCTCAAGGAACTACTAGATATAAATATTCTCACAAGTTCCAAATGTAAAGATTTAAATTTTTGTGAACATTGTTTGTTCGGAGAATAGAATAGACTAAGTTTTTCTAGAAGTACTACCAGAAGTAAAGATGTGTTAGAATTAATTCATTCAGATACTTGGGAAGCTCTTGTTATGTATCTATTGGGTATTCATCATATTTTGTTTCATTTATAGATGATTATTCTTGTAAGGTGTGGATTTATCTTCTCAAGAAGAAGTATGAAGTGTTTTCTTATTTTAAAATGTTTAAATCTATGACAAAGAATCAAAAGGGTAAAACTATAAAATGTATGAGAATAGATAATGAAGGATAATTTTGTTGAAGAGAGTTTAACCAGTTTTGCAATGAGTCTGGTATTTTAAGAAAATTCATAGTTTTTAGGAAACCACAAGAAAATGGTATTGTTGAATGCATGAACCATACAATTATGGAGTGAGCCAGATGTATGTTGAGCACAGCTAGGTTGGAGCAAATTTTTTGGGTAGAGGCAGTTTCTACAGCCTGTTTCTTAATTAATAGATCACCCACTACAACTCTTGATAATAAAATACCTAAAGAAGTATGGACAGGTAAACTTGCTTGTTATTCTTTTCTTCATGTATTTGGTTTTCATGCTTATGCTCATATTCCTAAAGAGAATAGGAATAAGTTGGATGTGAAGTCCACATAGTGTAATTTATCAGCTATGTATAAGGTACAAAGGGGTATAGGTTGTGGGATACTGATGTCCACAAGGTTATAGTTATCAAAGATGTTTATTTTAATTGAAATTCAATGTAAAGAGGTAAAGAACAACAAAGCACAAAAGGTCTTCTAATTGAGGTGGAAAGTTATGATGATAATCTATAGGTACTAGATGAAAATGAATAAGGTGAGCAACAACCAAATATGCTACAAGGTGATATATTACCCATTGTAAGTAGGTCCATTAGAGTATCCAAATAACTCTAAAGGTACTCTCCTACTTGTAATTCTACCTATGCATTTTTTACTAATATTGGTGAACCAAGTTCATATCAAGAAGCTTGTGAATTTGAATGTGCAAGTAAGTCGAGAGTTGGCATGTAAGAGGAGATGGAAGCTCTTCATAAGAAAAAGACATGGGAGCTTGTACCATTGCATAAGGAGTGAAAATCTATTGGGAACAAGTGGGTCTTCAAATTGAAAGGGGACATAAATGATAATTTGGAGAGGTATAAAGCCCAGTTGGTGGCTAAAGGGTATGCAAAAAAAATTGGTATTGATTTTGATGAAAAATTTTCACCTATTGTACAATTAAGTACTATTAGAGTTTTTTTAGCTCTAGTTGCTAGTTTTGATTTGGAGTTAGAACAATTAGATGTAAAATTATCCTTCTTGCATGGTGATCTCTTAGAGGAGATTTATATGCAGCAACTAGAAGGTTTTGAGGAAAGAGACAAGGAGAATCATATTTGTAGGTTGAGAAAATCATTGTATAGTTTAAAATAGGTGCCAAGGTCTTGGTACAAGTGGTTTGATTCCTTCATGATGAGTTTGGATTTTAGCAGATGTGAGGCTAATCATTGTGCCTATTCTCATAGGTATGATGATAATAATTTTATTATTTTACTTTTTTATGTTGATGATATGTTCGTAAAATGTTCGAGCATGAATAAGATCATCCATTTGAAAGCTTAGCTTGCTAGGGAGTTCAAGATGGAGGAATTAGGAAAATAAAGTCATATTCTTAGTATCAGGATACATAGAGACAAACATAATAGGAAAATATGGTTGTCACTGAAAACTTATGTGGAGAAGGTTTTATAGTGCTTCAATATGCATAATTCACAACTAGTTAGTACTCCATTTCCTATTCATATTAAATTGTCTTTAGAACAGTGCCCTAGCACAAAAGCATAGAAGACACAAATGTATCATGTACCATACTCATCAATAGTTGGTAGTCTTATGTTTGACATGGTATGCACTAGACTAGACATTGCATAAGAAGTGGTAGTAGCTAGTTGTTACATGGAAAATCCAGGTCTTGAGCATTGGATGACTATGAAGTGGATTCTTAGGTATTTGAGAGGAACTTTTCACATTTCTATTAGTTACAGTGGGAGTAGTCTTCACGTTAATGGGTATGTGGATGCAAATATTGGTGGAGATAGAGGTAAGAGAAAGTCCACTATAGGTTACATTTTCCTCATAGTTGGAGGTGTTGTTAGTTGGGTATCAAAGTTATACATAGTGGTGGCATTGTCTACTACTGAAGCTAAATATATTTAGCAACATAGGCTAGCAAGGAGGAAATCTAACTTAACAGACTTTTGGGTGAGTTGCAGGTAAAGCAGGATAATATGGTGTTGCATTGTGACAACTAAATGCTTTACATTTAGCATGAAACTCAACATATCATGCCAGAAAAAAGCATATTGATATTCAATATCACTTTGTATGTGAGGTACTGGAAGAAGGACAAATATCTTTGGCCAAGATACACACTGATGTAAACCCAATGGATATTATGATGAAGCCCATTCATAGAGATAAGTTCATTTAGTGTAGATATTATCTAGGCTTGTATGATACTTGATGATAGGAAGCATTGGCATTAATCTTTTAGTATGAGGATTTATTCATGAGAGAGGAATTTAACTTCAAGTGGGAGATTGCTAGAATATGAAGTAAATTTTATTATTATGCACATGGCATGGCCAAAGGCCTACTATTCAACCAAAGGTTGTAGTGATGGGGGATCTCAGAGGGCTATCATATCCCCCTGCACACTAAAGGAATTTTTCTTTACACAAGCATGTCATAGGTGTTTGTTGAAGGCAATCATGATGAAAGTATTTCCGGTGAAGCCAAAAAAAATTTGGTCATTTTTTACTCTCTATTTTTCGTTGTTTTGTCAAATGTTTGACATGTAGTTTTATGAGTCATACTTAATATTTTTGAATAGTTATGTTCGATTAAGACTCTACAACTTGGATTTCTTATACTCTAATGAAGTCATTTTTTTCTATAACTTTTCAAAAGATTGTTATAATTGTGAATTCCCTAAGAAATAAAATAATAAAGATCTTTGTCTGTGGTTTTTCCTGGTATAATTTTACCATTTTTTCCATGTAAATACTATGCTAATATTGTGCTTATTGTTTTTATCTATTTTCTGCACTATAAATAATCTTACACTATTATCAATACTACCATGAGACATAGTTTGAGACTCATGTCATCCCATGATACACCATTCGTCATGGATCTTGGGTTCTCCAAATCTTTCACTAATAGCGTTGATAATCAACCCTCTATGGATCATAGCCTTCATACCTCATTTCCAATGATTCATCTACCTACAAACAGTGTGCATGATGTTCCTAGTATCCCACAAGAAAACATAAGAAGGATGGGTGAATAAATAGAAAAATTGAAAAACTTTGTGAATTCTAAATACTTTGATAGTAGTGTCATTTGTACTTTAGATTATGTGAGGAAAATGCTTGAAATTGAACATGGAATAGTAATTGTGTGAGGTATAGCTCATATTATTGAAAAGAATACCCCTACCATGGTTATTTGTGCTCAATATTTGGGGTACACACAAAGCCAAAGTGGAAATTTAATTCCTCCTTCCACAACCCTTACCTCTATTCCTACATACAGTAGTATTCTTGTTACCACAACCATTCAACATACTAGAAATGTCAACACTTCCTTAGGTATTTTGACTAGGAATCCCTCTACCTTTTTGCATTCAAATCTCGTATCTCCTCAACCATTCTCCCTCATAAATTTACAATTCACTTACCCTCCATGTACATACACCACTCCACCTTATTCACCTCTATCTCACAATACCAACAATTATCCCATTCTTAACAAAATTTTGCAAAACATGTCATCCTTTCAACAACAAATCACCACCTTGAACCCAAACAACTATAGCCAAACTTCGCAATACATCAAAACCAAGGTATGTGTAGGATCATGATGGGCCAAAAAATGGTGATATGTAAGTGATATGATGGCCCATGTGGTTGATGACTTGTTTTTTACCCATAATTGATGAAACGAAAAGGGTTTTTAAAGGAGATTCTCAGCTTTCCACCAATATAAATTATGCTTTATTTTGAATTTAATAAATAATTATTATTTATTTTCTATTTGAATTACGACTAAAGTTTTGATTAATAGGCTGATTGAAAAACATCTATAGCTTTCAAATGGTATCATATTTTTTGAATTTGAAACATGTGTTACATTGTATGCTTTGCATACTATAGTATTAAAATAAATAAAATTGAATTTCATGAAGTTTTGACCAAGTTAAGGTGGTTAGACATACGAGTTTTTATATTTTTAAAAATTTGTAATAAAAAAATTATATAATAAAAAAATTATAATTAATTATTTACTAGGAAAAAAATTGCAAAAAAATATGCATCACATTGGGACAAGAGTCCTCTACTTATATCTAAAATATTATCATTTTATTGTGGTTAGGGTGGTCAGACGTACACCTACTTCTTATTTTTTCCCTAAAATTTGAGTACTACTGCATTGAAATTTCTAATTTTCACCAAATAGATTTTTTTTAATTTAAATAAACCTAGCAGTTTAGAAACTACACTCAATTTTCTACATATTTTATTATTACATATTTTTGAAATAATATAGATAACTTATTTAATTTTTTACATCAAGTTGCCTAGCTCTGATTTTTTGAATTTTCATTGCCACTTAAGGGCCTATTTTTTCCATGATGATCCTACACATACCCACCAATCCATTATACTTGGAGATATTGAGAATATAAATGCCCCAAGGCATAGAGGTTCCTAGGTTTGAGAAATATGGTGGAAAATGAGATCCTATTAGCCATGTTTCCACTTACATTGTCCTATGTAGTGACTTCATTTTTGAAGATAAACTCTTGGCTAAGATATTCCCAAGATCCTTGAAAGATGTCGCTTTAGAGTGGTTTTTCTCCCTACCAAATAATTCAATTGGTTCATTCAATGAACTTATTGATATATTTTACAACCACTTCCAGATTCACTTGGGTCTCAAGATGACCTTAGCTAATTTGATGGCAAGTAAATAGAAGGAAGATGAAAAGGTCACTGATTTCATAGTGTGATATCAAATGCTTTATTCAAAAATAAATATTAAGATTCCTAATACCAACCTTCAAAGAATGGGTATGTGCAGGATCATCATGGAAGAAACAAGCCCTTAAGTGGTAATGAAAATTTAGAAAATCAGAGTTAGGCAACTTGACGTAAAAATTTGAATAAGTTATCTATATTATTTCAAAAATATGTAAGAATAGAATTTATAGAAAATTGAATTTATTTTCTAAACTACTAGGTTTATTTTTTTTTTAAAAATCTATTTAGTGAAAATTTGAAATTTCAACAGAGTAGTACTTAAATTTCAGGGAAAAATAAGAAGTAGGTGTTTGTCTGACCACCCTAACCACAATAAAATGATAATATTTTTTTATAAGATTTTAGATATAAGTAGAGGACTCATGTCCCGATGTGATGCATATTTTTTTGTAATTTTTTTCCAAGTAAATAATTAATTATTAATTTTTTATTACAAATTTTAAAAAATATAAGAACTTGTATGTCTGACCACCTTAACTTGGTCAAAACTTCATGAAATTCATTTTTTTTTAAATCCTATAGTATGTGAATCATAGAATGTGAAACATGTTTCAGATTCAAAAACTGTGATACTGTTTGAAAGCTATAGATGTTTTTCAATCAGCCTATCAATTAGGACTTCAGTCGTAATTCAAATAGAAAATGAATAATAACTATTTATTAAATTCAAAGTAAAGCATAATTTATATTGGTGGAAAGCTGAAAATATCCTTTAAAAACCCTTTTCGTTTCATAAATTTTGGGTAAAGAAAAAGTCGTCAGCCACATGGGCCATCATATCACTTAAATATCACCACTTTTTGGCCCATCATGATCCGGCATATACCCGGATGTTTATTTACAATTTGAAAGACAAAATTCAAACAAATATTGAGATGATGAGATTTCCTTACTTCACACAATTGTGTATAGCCCTTCGTGATTACCAAAATTTGGTTAGTAGTCGTGAAGTTAAAATTCCCTCTAGCCATCCTGAAAAAGTCTGAATCCACACCTCAAACCAACTACCAACCTTTGAAGAAACAAAATAAGGGCTTTCTGCATCTTAATCCCCCTCAATCCAATCAGAATGTTAACACCTAGGTGTTTGCCATAAAAATTACAAAACCATATGCCCTTGTTGAGAGAAATAGAGAATTCACACCTCTACTTGATACCCTTCATAATACAATGTTGCGGCTCTTGAGAAACCATTTTATTTTTTGGTGTCCTATTACAGATCTTTATCCTACTAAGCCTCTACCTCCCAATTATAGACCAAATGCCTATTTCCATTTCCATCGACAAAATGGACAAGATACAAAACATTGTAAGCATCTTAAACATCTTGTGCAAGACCTCATTGATTCTAATCATATCCTAATTGGAGGTGTTTATGATCAAGGTAATAAGTCTATGCCTCCTAATCAAAATCTGCAAATATTTACCAATCCTTTTCCTAATAATAATATCTCCTTTTTCAAAGCCAGTAAAACAAAAAGTGATGTGATGAATATTAACATCTAATGAAAATGTGAATACCCACCTTGCGGATAGTGTGATTGCATTTATTGTTGCTAAACCTCATAAGGGCCCAACTAGGATGTCTATTGATATTTATTTTGTTGCAAGTATGAAGGTTTTGTCAATGATGTCAACTGGTTAACTGGTTGTTAACTGGTTGATGTTGTCATTAATTTCATGAATGATAGTTATTTGTTGTATATGTCGAGGATATTGAGAAAATTGTAATAAAGAAAGGTTGTAGGTATTCAATTTTTTCTTTGGGTTTTCCTCTAAGATTTGTTACTATGCTAGTAAGGATCTAAGGTATTGTTCATGGTTTTTGTAATTTTCTATATCCAAATTTTAGGATTCAAGATCAATGTACAGTGTGAGTTATGTTCACCAGTATGTGTATTATATTTTTTTGTGTATTTGGTTGTGGTCTAGGAGAAATGTAGTTGCTTTGTATTTATTTGATTTGTGGTTTTAGGACTTTCCCAGTTCTAAAAATAAGTTGATAAGATCATGCTCAAGTTAATCTTGTTATCAAGTGACTACAAGATGATGGGTGTCCAAAAAGTGGTTGATGACCTTTTTATCTGAATTTTATGAAATGAAAAGGGTTGATTGAGAAAATTGACATCTTTCCAAAAATATAAGAGATTCCTTATTTAGAATTAAATAGACAATTATTATTAAGTTTCTACATACATTTTTACTAAAGTCTTGATTGATAGGCTAATTGAAAAACATCTATAATTCTTAAACAATTTCATATTTTTTGAATCCAAAAGATGTGTCTCACTCTATGCTTCCCATACTATAGGGTAAAAATAATAAGTGAATTTTAGAAATTTTTGACCAAGTTATGGTGGTTAGACAAACACATTTTAATATTTAAAAAAGAAACTAATCAAAAATTCATAACTACTTATTTACTTGCAAAAAATTTATAAAAACACGTGGCACATCCAGGCATGTGTGCTCTACTTATATTGAAAGTTTCAAAAAATTATATTTTTTTGCTTGTACTTAGGTTAGTCAGAGATACACCCACTTTTTATCTTTTCTTGAAAAATTTAGTACTTACTGCATTGAAATTTCAAATTTTCACCAAATAAATTTTACCATTTTCCAAACAGGAATAGTATCTTAGAAACTACATTCAATTTGCTACAAATTCTTCTTTTACATATTTTTCAAATTATGCTAAAAACTTATTCAAATTTTTATGACAAGTTCCCTAACTCTATTTTTTGAATTTTCATTGCCACTTAAGGGCCTAGTTTGGACCCCCATGATCCTACACTAACACTATCTGGAGAGATTGGATCATGTTAAGGTTCTATGTGATTAATTTTTTATGTGTTTTACATGGGTATTAGATGATCTTGTGTTAAACACTACTCAAGAAGTTTATGAAAGCATGTTGAAGTGTGTTGGGACTTATTTAATTCCTCATTAAGTGTGTGTTTATCCTGCCCTCATTCTAGTTACACCGTAGAATTTTTTGGCACCAACCTAATTTGAATTTGTAAATGCAAATAGCGTGTGGCCAACTTTGGATGAGTTTCAAATTTCAAGATGGTATAAATACAAGTTGAAATTTTTGTGAAAGTGTAATGCATGCAAGATAGATGCAAGATATATGTGAAATAGTTTGTGTGTGATGCAAGTTTGAGTAGATCAGTGTGAAATCTAGCTGTGAGTTTCTAGAGGTAGTGACTTTAAGGTTTACTCTATCATTCTTGAGCATGTTTGGAAGTGTGTGAGAGAATTATGGTGGAAATATTGGTGCCATTGAGATTTTTTTCTCTTTGTAACAAATATCTTTTATCTTCTTTGTAATTTTTTGGTAGTGAGCCCTCTGGGTGGTTAACACTTGTTGGACAGTGAGTCATGTTTTAGATAGTAAGTCCTATTTTGGCAATGAGCCTTTTCGGCAGTGAGCCTTTGTATTCAGTTTTTATATTCTCTATATTGTGAGCTAATCCTCACCGTGTTTTTTTCTTTATTGTGTTTTCCACATAAATCTGGTGTTATTGCACGTGTATGGTTTTTCTTCTTTCACTTTCTACTTTACACTTAATGACTAATCACAATAGCAAAGTAAATGATTTTTGAATGATAATGGATCTAATCCCTAGTGAATTTTTTTGAAGATTAAAATTTATACAACTAATTCACCCCCCTCTTAGTTGTCTTCTTCAACAATTGGTATCAGAGCTTGGTTCCTTGGAGAAGAGCTTAACTGTTTAAGGAAGGTCCATAATGGAAATTAAATCACTATTGAGTGTCCTACATTTGATGGGACTGAATATGCCTTCTGGAAGGAAAATATTGAAGGATATCTAGAATATTGTGGATATGATGTTGAGAAATCTTATAAGACTGCATATATAGCTCCTACTAATGGTCTGAGTATACCTAATGAGATCAAGGTGCATGAATCAAACAACAAGGAAACGTTCATTATGAAGAATGGTCTTTCACATTTTGAATTAATTAAAGTTGCAAATTTGAATATTGCTAAAGAGGTCTAAGATACATTGGGAAAGATTCATGAAGGAGATGAAAAGGTCAAAGAATCAAAGTTGTAAAATTTAGAGGCACAATTCAAGATCCTACATATGCCTGAAGATGAGAACATTAAATCTTATGTACAAAGAGTGGATGACCTGGTAGGTGGAATGCGAGGACTTGGTGCTACAGTGGATGAGTCTAGGATTGTGAAGAAGATTCTTAGAACTCTCCCTGGTGCATATAGTGAAAATTTATCTTCTATTGAAGAATTTGTAGAGTACAAAACTTATACTAAAGATCAGTTATTGGGTCCTCTAACATCATTTGAAATGAGAAATCCTAGCTTGAGAAATGGATCAAAGACATAAACTACTTTTAGAACTACAAATGTTGAAGATCTGAATGAAGAAAAATTCAATTAAGAAGCTAACTTTGTAAGAAGAATGAAAAAGGGATCCAATAAGTATGAAGGTATGTTACCCTTTAAATGCTTTAGTTGTGGAGGAATTGGTCATTATGCCTCAAGATCTATCTAGAAAGAGATAAGAAGAATAAACATAGATTAAGCAAAGGAAAAGAAGGAAAGATGATTAAGAGAGAATATTATGTAAATGAAGATGCTAGTATTTATGATGAGGAATCTAATTATGTAGATTTTGATGATAATGAATGCTTGTTCTTGGATATAAAATATGAATCTACTCCTGCTAAAGTTGAAAGATAGGTGAAGGAAAGTGCTTCGAAGAAAGTTGAAGATACTGTGATCTCTACCCTTCATTCTAAACAAGAAAAAAAATATTGAGTTTTTGACAATGGCTATTCACATCACATGACTAGTGACAAGAGTAAGTTTGTTAAACTTGGAAAATATGATGTAGGCTTAGTTAAGTTTAAATATGATATTAGTGCTAAGATTTGTGGGATAGGTTCTGTAAGTTTTGATGGCAAGCACAATACTGATGATGTCTACTATGTTAAGGGTTTAAGGCATTATCTCCTGAGTGTTGGATAGATTTGGGTATGTCTAGGATCATCATGGAAAAAACAAACCCTTAAGTGAAAATGAAAATTCAAAACATCAGAGTTAGGAAAATTGACATAAAATTTTGAATAAATTATCTATATTATTTCAAAAATATGTAAGAATAGAATCTATAGAAAATTGAATATAGTTTCTAAACTACTAGGTTTTTTTTTTTTTAAATTGTATTTGGTGAAAATTTGATATTTCAATGTAGTAGTACTTAAATTTCAGGGAAAAAATAAGAAGTAGGTGTTTGTCTGACCACCCTAACCACAATAAAATGATAATATTTTTTTATAAGATTTTAGATATAAGTAGAGGACTCATGTCTTGATGTGATGAATATTTTTTTGTAATTTTTTTCCAATTGAATAAGTTTAATTATTGATTTTTTATTAAAATTTTTAAAAAATATAAAAACTCGTATGTCTGACCTCCTTAACTTCGTAAAAAATTCATGAAACTCAATTTTTTTTAATCTATAGTATGTGAAGCATAGAATGTGACACATGTTTCTGACTCAAAAAATGTGACATCATTTGAAATCTATAGATGTTTTTCAATCAACCTATCAATCGGGACTTTAGTCATAATTCAAATAGAAAATGAATAATAATTATTTATTAAATTCAAAGTAAAGAATAATTTATATTGGTTGAAATCTGAGAATCTCCTTTAAAAACCCTTTTCGTTTCATCAATTTTGGGTAAAAAAAAGGTTGTCAGCTAGATAGGCCATCATATCACTTACATATCACCACTTTTTGGCCTATCATGATCCTACACATACCCATGTGTAGTAAAGGATATAATCTTGTATTCAAGGATGAGATGTGAAATCAAGAAAGGATCCAAAATAGTGGTTGTTGCTAGAAAGAAGTCTAAAGGAAACATTTATCAACTTAAGGGTGTTGATGGACATTGCTTTATGTATCAGATTAATGACAATTGGTTATGGCACTAGAGGATGTGTCACATGAATTTTAATAATATGGCAAGAAACAGTTTTGTAAAAGTTGTGAAAGATTTACCAAGGATTGCAAATCTTTCTAATGCTACTTGCAAGAATTGCCAGTTTGGAAAGCAAGCTAGAAACTACTTTTGATTGAAGGAACAGTCTACTACCAAACTATTAGATTTCATTCATACAGATCTTTATGGTCCTATGAACCCCAATCCTATTCATGCATAGACATGACAAACAAACAAATTGGTTAGTTGATATGCAAGATAAAGGAGGAATTCCCCATGAAATCCATTTACAAAAGCTTAAACTAGGAAAATGAAGAACAAAATACAAAAGATAAATGAAATCCTAAATTAAGCCATGCAAACTCATGATCCCATGGGGGAATTAGTGTTGATTGGTGTGTTGAAATCAACCCTTTCCCAACTCATTTTGTAAGCTTGATGATGATTGAGTGATTGAATCTCCTTGATGAGATTTTGACATAACCTAGCCATAGAATTGTGAGAATGATGAAATATTTGAATGAGATGAACAAAATTAGCTCTCAATGTGAAGAGAGTAACTTTGAATGAGATTGTAGTGAATAATGAGAAGATAAGTCTTCCATTTATAGATTTGAATTTGGAAGAAAGAGCAAGATTTGGGTAATGTGGGACTAAGTTTCAACCAATGGCCAAATGCCACTTGTCACCATGTGAATGGTTGATGGTTGTGCAAGTTTTGATCAAAGCGCCCATAAATGCATAAATTTCAAATTTGAAAATGTTGAAATGACAAGGTGGATGTAGAGTCAAATGGAGTAATGGCCACTTGGCTCAAGGAAAAAGGACTTGTAAGGTGAAATAAATGTGTAATGCCCCACCAAGTAACCTTAAAGGAAGTTGCAATTAACATCTTAAGCCAACCAATTTTTTTTTTATAAAGTGCATTTAACATACACATTCACTTACTAATTAACAACAACCTCTAAGGCTACAAGGTTAGGATTACTTTAACCCACACATACATATTACATATAACCATAGTAGTATGAACTATATGAAATAAACATCATACATCATAAGAATACCACATAACATAATAAGATAATCAACCAAGATACAATCTCATAAACATTATCTTAATCCAATAGTTACATCACTCATTCCCAGAATGAGACACTAGTACAAATGTATTACAATTACATAGATCCACCTCTTACAAAAGAGGGATAAAGTATCATATACAAACTGAAATATTACAATGCAAGAAATTACAACAATAACCACGAGCTGTCCATCAGGATGTCTCGCCACCAAGTACTGAAGATAGATGGGGACCCAACGGTTTTGGTGCATGTTCCACCCAACCAATGTGGTACCCGAAGGCCCACCCCCCATGCTTGGAGATAGTAACAAAGTAACATGAACAAAAATTCTACTACCTTTAACCAAAGGCAGACTCAAACTGACTCATATTGTTATAACCAACCAAATGAATTAACAAGTACAACTCATTCACCATACAAGTATGAATCAAGTACAACTCAAGTACAATATAAGTAAAAATCAAGTACAATACAAGTACAACTCCAACATCACTGACATAGGTCACATTGCTTCCAGACATAAAGTAGATCAGGTATGTTCACAGAACCATACATATAAAACAATTAACAACAGTTGTCCTAGATAGAGTGTCATCACAAGGTTTGTCATGAGATCTCCTCTGGGCATTCTTCATAGGCTTCGGCACAAGTAATCCTAGTGGCCTCAACCGAATCCCGACACTCATACTCACTCATGCGGAATCAACTACCTCTCACAAGGAAAAGATAGTTGATCTTGCCATTCCAGGCCTTCTCACTCATCCCAAGTCTAAACAAGCCCTTGTGTCTATGAGTGAGGTAAAATTATCTTGATTAGTGAGAAGTTAGTCCTAATCTTCTAAGTACATTATTTTAATTATCACTTGTTTAAATCACTCCTAAAGGTTATCCAGTTTACCTCTTTGGGCTCTGGCGCCTAACAGAAGCCACTCTTCTATTCGACAACACACACCCAAACAATCCACCAAGGGAACCACAAGTGCATACCAACTATGCATCATAATCCACTCCAACACAAGGAGGATACAAATAATAGAACTCACTCCAAACATCTTGGAGGCAACAAACACATAGTCCACTCCTTTCATAGGAGGCAACAAGATGAAACCACATAACAAGGTCACTCCATGCAAGGAGACATGGATCCCATAATCAGCTCCTAAACCAAGGAGATGCAAACATCCCCGTTCGTGAAAACCGGGTAAAATTGAAAAGATGCCATGCACTACCCAAGGGGAAAACAACTAGATGGCATAAAGATTCAACAACCCTTATCCTCTAAGTTCTTCTAGAAGACTTATAATTTAGGACTAACACTAAATCCCAAAACCAACAATGCAACTTGACGACATAGCAACAAAAGCATTCAAGTCATCAATCAAATCTAATATTTGGATTTCCTAAATCCATACTCATTCAATAGGTAGTGTTGACAAAGTCAAAGACACGATAACTAGATCATCTAAAATAATCATAACCTCTATTTCCCTTTTCATTATTGGAAATCTAAAACAATTAAACTTGCTTCCCTTTACTGAATACAGAGAATTAAATCCTTTAAGATAATCATGAGGAAGATACTACTTTTAGATATACTAAATCCATATCTCTTTCATAATCCAAACATAATGATTCAATTAATCTAAATAGAAATTAATAAATCACATAATTGATTGCCTCATCAATAAAACAACTTTTTAATTTACTTTTAAATTGACACAAATCCATGCAAGTAAACTCTTTCCATTTCCTAACCAAATCTTACGTCTCATTCAATTTTCTATTTAAAACATTCAGTCACTTTAATATAATAACATATTGTTTCTCTAACCATTTTCCATATACACTAATCAATCCATTTTTAAATCTCTATTCAATAATATATTGCATGCATCTCATTAAAATAAAATACGATAATGAATTTTACACTTAATATATATATATGCTCCATATTATATAGACACCAAATATATATATTAATAAATTTAATTACATATATTCTTTAATATTTCATTCACAATGACTAGATTACTCTATGGAACTAAATAAAACATAATAACTATTTTCCTTTTTCAATATAGTTAGTTCCTAAATTTACTTCTAATGCAACCTAACACTATTGCAAACAATCTTTTCAATTTTCTATCCAGAGTCTATGTCTCTTCAACTTATCCATTTAAAAACATGCAATTTCATCAATGTATAAAAATATCTTTTGGCTTGTCTATTTGGCCACACATTCATATTGTTTCTAATTAAATCTCATTAATTAAAACAAACATTTAAATATAAGTATTTCTATAATTCTTCAATATATTTAAATATCTTTTCCCTTATCAATTTTGACCATACATTCAAAATTTATCATTTAAATTCTTCATGCAAAGCTAAATTACATGCACTTAAATAAAACAAGGTAAATACTGATTGAAAATACTCATGGATATATTTATACATCTCAATATAAAATCTTCAATCATATTAACAAAATAAATATTTCCTTTTAAATCAAGTAAATTACTTCTATTAAAAAAAAAATCTTTCTCTATACATTTTCTACGCATACTAATCATTTCTTTTAGAACACTAATAATACCCAATTTGCAAACAACAGAATAAAATAAGATAAAATATTATTTATTCTCTCAAATGGATATATACCTTCAATATATATATACTAAATATAAATTAATATATTTAAATATATTTAATCATTAACATATCTTCTATTCTTTACAGAATATCAAATTGTTTAATTCAAAATAAAATATCCCTTATCATTAATTTTCCAAAATATATGTATATTTTTCCAATTAAATCAAATTAATAATTGGACCTTTTGCACATGAATTTAAATTCCACAATTAAATTTTAAATTATGCAATTCTTTAAATCAAATATTTAACTCCTTCAATTAAACTTTAACATGTCATTTTAAAATAAACAATAATCTCCCATACGTTTATAATTTTAATTCCACTAATCTAATATACAAATTTTATTTAAAATAATATAAATAAATATAATACTTTAATATTATATATTATAATATAAAATATTATTAAATAATATTTTAATATTATAATAACAATACATAAAATATTAATATTTATAAATATCAATTTATTATTATTTTATTTTCAGAGCAGCCATGAGAAAATAACTTAACAGTAGTCTCATGTTTCAAGCATAACTCAAAAACTATGATCTAGGTATTTGCGATTTTTTGACAGGGATAAGAAAATCACAAAAGGAAGAGTTGTTGTTTTTGAAATAAATTTGTTTACTTTTTGAAGTTGAACCGAAGACAGTAAGTGAATCATGTGAAGATGAGAATTGGATGAGAACAATGGAAGAAGAACTTATGCAGATTGAGAAGAATCAAACTTGGGAATTGGTCCCTAGATCAGAAGATAAAAACATAATTGGATCAAAGTGGGTATTCGGAAACAAGTTGAATGAGAATGGAGAAGTGGTCATAAATAAAGCAAGTCTTGTGTATAAGGGTTACAATTCACAAGTAGAAAGTATAGATTTTCAAGAGAATTTTTCTTTGGTGGCTAGGATGGAAGCTATTAGAATGTTTTTAGATTTTTCTTCTTATATAGATTGTAAAGTTTATCAGATGGATGTAAAGTCTTCAGTTTTGAATGGTGAGTTAGAAGAAGAAGTCTACATGGAACAACCAAAAGGATTTCAATTGTTAGATCAATTAGATATGGTCTACAGATTAAAGAAAGTTTTATATGGATTGAAAAACGTTCCTAGAGCTTGGTATGAAAGGTTAGATGATATATGATTTAGAAAGGTTTCAATAAAGGTACAACAAATAGTAATTTGTACTTCAAAATTGAAAATGACAAAATCTAGATAGTGGTTGTATATGTTGATGATATTATCTTTGTAGGAAATGAAAAAATATGAAAAATGTTTGTTGAAGAGATGCAAAAAGAATTTGAGATGTTTATTTTTGGTGAGATGAATTTGTTTCTTAAGCTACAAATCAATCAAATAGAGAAAGCGATTTTTATTTCATGGTCAAAATATGTGAAAGAAATATTGAAGATGTTTGGGATGGATGGTTCCAAATCGGTATGCACTCCTATGGTGACTAGCTATAAATTGAGTAAAAATGATGATTCACCTAAAGCTAATCAGAGAAATTATAGATCTATGATTGGAGGACTGTTGTATTTAACTACTACTAGATCGAATATCATGCATGTGGTTTTTATTGTGGCTAGATTTCAAGAACACCCTAAAGAAACACATGTTGCTACTATTAACAGGATATTCAAATATTTGAATGACACTCCAGATTATGGCTTGTGGTATCCTAGAGATACTTATTTTACACTAAGTTCTTGTAAAGATGTAGATTGGGTAGGTTGTTTTGATGACAAAAAAATTACAAGTGGTGGTGCATTCTTTCTTGGTTGTAGATTGGTGTTATGGTTAGGTAAAAATAAATATTTAGTTTCCTTGTCCACTACAAAGACTGAGTATATTGTTGCAGCATCTTGTTGTACACAAGTTTTGTGGATGAGATAAACATTGAAAGATAACAAAGTAATGTATGATGATACCATTTCAATATTTTTTTATAATACAAGTGCAATTAACATTTCAAATAATCTAGTGATGCACTCAAGGACAAAGCATATATCAATAAGGTGTCACTTTTTGAGAGAGAAGGTTGTGGAGAATGAAATAAATCTTGAGTATGTACCTATAGAGGATTAGGTTGCTAACATATTTAAGAAGGCTCTTCCTAAAGGTACTTTTGAGTATCTCTAGGAAAAGTTAGGGTTATTGCCCCTCCTTTCTTAAACTAGATGCATATGGAGATGCATCAGTCTGTTGGGTATATGGGTCTATCTTTCTTTTGGACTAATTTTTGGTGGCTACCTCTCAAGGGGAGTATGTAGTGTCACGCATTATCATTGAAGGAATATTATGCATTGGTAAAAATTCTTAATGTAAAAGGGGAAATAAATGTAAAAGATATTTTTCCTTTTCCATTGATGTCAAAGGGGGATAAAGTATTATATGAAAAAGATATAAAGGGGGAGAAAACATTTTTCTAAAAATTGATGGTTCAAGAGTTGTTGTGTTGTCTTTGATGGTTTTTCACATCACGTGTTGCAATCAATGAAAAAGGGGGAGATTGTTGCAAGTATGAAGGTTTTATCATTGATGTCAACTAGTTAACTGGTTCCTGTTGTCATTAATGTCATGAATGATGGTTATTGGTTGTATATGTCAAGGATATTGAGAAAATTGTAATGAAGAAAGGTTGCAAGTAGTCAATGATTGCTTTGGGTTTTTCTCTGGGATTTTTTTCTATGCTAGTAAGGATCTGAGATATTGTTCATAGTTGTTGGAAGTAGTTATATCCAGATTTTGGGATTCTAGATCATTGTACAATGTGAGTTATGTTCACTACTATGTGTGCTATGCTTTTCTGTTTATCTAGTTGTGGTCTAGGAGAAATGTAGTTGCTCCATATTTCTTTGATTTTTGGTTTCAAGACTTGCAATTCTATAAATAATTTGATAAGATCATGTTTAATTTAATCTTGTTATCCAAAGAGATTGGATTGTGTAAAGGTTGCATGCATTTAATTGTTTAAGTTTTTTTACATGAGTATTGGCCTACCTTTTGTTAAACACTACTCGAGAATTTTATGAAAGAATGTTGAAGTGTATTGGGACTTAGGTCCTCATTAAGTGTGTGTTGGGGTCATCCTCATTCTAATTCCACCTTAGAATTTTTTGTGCTAACCTAATTTAAATTTGTAAATAAAAATAGTGTGTGGCCAACATTGGACGAGTTTCAAAGTTGAAGATGGTATAAATACAAGTTAATATGTTTATGAAAGTGGAATTCAAGCAAGATAGATGTGAAATAGTGTGTGTGTGTGATGCGAGTTTGAATAGATCCGTGTGAAATCTAACTGAGTTTTTGGAGGCCCAGTGAGTTGAAGGTTTACTCTATCATTCAAGCATATCTTTAAGTGTGTGAATGAATTGTGGTGAAAATATATATTGCATTGAGATTGTTTTATCTTTGTAAAAAACCTCTTTTATCTTCTTTTTAATTCTATGGTAGTGATCCATCTAGGTGGTTAACTCTTGTTGGACAGTGACACTTGTTCTAGACAGTAAGTCTTATTTTGGCAGTGAGCATTTCCAATAGTGAGCCTTTGTATTCATTTTTTATATTCTCTATACTGTGAGCTAATCATCACTATGCTTTTTCCCTTATTAGGTTTTCCACATAAATTTGGTTGTATTGAGTAAGGTTTTTCTTCTTTTAGTTCTTTATTTTGTACTTATTGATTAATCACACTAGAAAAGTAAAGGATTTGTGAATGATAATAGATCTAATCTCTAGTGAAAGATTTTGAAGGTTATAATTTCTACAATTGACTCACCACCCTCTCAGTTTAATTGTCCAACAAATTTCTCACAAAAATACATAATTAGACATGCACCTAATCATCCTCTTTACATAGTTGGAAGAATTAATGAAAATCCTACTAATGGGATATTAATTGATCTTGTCTATGTAGAGAATGTGATCATTGAAGAATTCCTATTTGTATCTAAACTCTATCAAGATACATATGAAAAGTTGAAAGAATGGATCAAAACACATAATGGTTTTGTGTGCCCTATGATTGGATCGATAAATCTCCCTCTAAAGGTTGGACTAAAAGAATTAACTATCTTATTCACAATCATCCCATCATCGGACAACATTTGTATGAAGTTAGGATATCCATCGCTTCACTCCATGGATTTAATCTCGTTGGTTGTGCATAAATAATTAAAATTTCCATTTGGAAATGGAAATTTTACTATGCATCATGGTGGCTTTAATCTTGTGTCCTCCTATGGGAACTTTTCATTGGATTTCTTTTGGCTTGAGCCTATTGAACCTATTAGACCCCGTGAGGAATTATTTTTAAAATCCTATCAAAATTTTAAGGTAAATTACACAACAAAATTATCCCTTAGCAATATGCCTCAACCCATGATTCAACCACCTATCCTTAATGAGACCATAATTGAACCAAAAGCCTTTCCAAAATGTCCAAGACCAGCCTATGACAAATATTTTACCCATTTCATATAAGAGACCACAAGATAACCAAACAATTCCTATTGCACCTCCTAAAGTCAAGAAAGTTTACAAAGCTAAAGAGAAACTGGTTGAAAAACCTCCCATGGTTCCTTTTGTTCCTCCCTTAAGGTAAGAAAAGAAACCTATGGTTGATAAACCTACTACAAAAACACAACTTGAAAACAGAAAGAAAATAAATCACAATGCTAGAGAGCATAGGCATAGACTTCATTCTATTGCTTGTTTATTACATGAAAAATAAGAATCCAAACTTGTCTCCAGCAAGGCATGATGTCTGTCCACCCTCGGCACAACATAAGAAAACTTCTATGGATATTATCATTTGACCTCCTATTATGATTAACTTGGATGAAATTGCTATGATTGATAAGGAAGTGCATAATGAGCTAAATCAATTATTTTTCTCTTCTATGAACTAAAATGATTATTTTACTAATCAGATTGTTGAACTTGGTGTGTGTCTTAGTTCGATACTTGACATGTTTTCCCTTTGGCTATTTTTCCTCCTTATACATATACTAAATAAGATTGGGATGGAGACAACCTACTATAGGTTGAATCGCATATGCCTTACTAGTATTTTTCTTTTTTTTTTGCATTTTTCTTTGTGTGATTGCATGTGTGTAATGTGACCCAACCCCCCATATTGTTCTATTTGATGTATCTCTCTCTTTATGCTTGTCCCTTTATTTGTACCTACATTCTTCTATATGTCATAAACATTTATTCTTTCATTTGTATTGTGTTCTTCTTTTGGGGATGAAACCTAGTATTGCACACTTAAGGATCTTTGGTTGTGAAGCTTGTGTTCATGTGCCTAAAGAAAAGTGATCTAAGCTGGATCCAAAAGCACAAAAATGCATATTCATGGGTTATGGTGAAAATGTAAAAGGTTACAAGCTTTGGAATCCTCTAACCCAAAAAATTACTTTATCTAGAGATGTGATTTTCAGGGAATTTAGATCTTATATAGGAGAAGAACAACCAAAGGAGAAGGATACTTCTTAAACAATGAATTTTGAGACAAATATTGAGAAGCATCAAGATGAACATGTTGAAGAACAATTGGATGGATTGGATGAGGAGAGTTCATAGAGTTATGAGATAGATGCTCATGATGAGCATATTGAGGAACAAGAAGAACTTTCTTTGAGAAGATCCACAAGACAATGAAATCCCACTGATAGGTATAGCCCACCTGATATTCGTTGTATATTTTCTTTGATGAGTAGTAATGTTGAACCTAAATCTTATAGGGAAGCTTTGTCTTAGATGAGAACAAGCTTTGGTCACAAGCTATGCATGAGGAAATGGTTTCCATGGATACTTGTGACACATAGGATCTTGAGAGTTTTCTCAAAGGAAGAAAGGCCATTGGTTGTAAATGGATCTTTAAATATAAAATTGGAGCAAATGGTAATCTCGAAAGGTACAAGGCTAGAATAGTAGCCAAGGGCTACTCTCAAAGAGAGTGATTTGAATTTAATGAAATATTCTCTCCTATTGCTAAATTGGCTTCTATTAGATTCTTTTTATCTATTGTTGATGCTTATGATTTTGACATAGAAAAAATGGATGTGAAATTATCTTTCTTACATGGGGATCTTGATGAGGAGATTTATATGAGGCAATCTAATGGTTTTTTTGTAAAAGGAAAATAATTATTGGTTTTTAGGTTAAATAGATATTTATATGGATTGAAATGGTCACCTAAAATCTCATACCAAAAGTTTGATGCTTTTGCATAAAAAATTGGTTACGTTAGGAGTGAGGAAGATAATTGTTTTTAGATAAAATTCATTGATGATAAGCTTTTAATTATTATCTTGTATGTTGATGAAATTTTGTTTATTGGTAACAACGTGGTTGTGATCAAGTAATTGAAAGAAAAAATCTCTAGCACATTTGAGATGAAAGATCTAGGGGCTGCAAAATATATCCTTGGTATGGAGATCAATAGAGATAGAGGTAAGAAAAATCTTTACTTAATTCAAAGAAACTATGTTGATACTATTTTGAAATGGTTTAACATGCATGATAGTAAACCAATTAATATTCCTTTACTAGTTGGAATGAAGTTAAGTTTAGACATGGGTCCTAAATCTGATTTTGATCATGAGGAAATGTCAGAAATTCCATATGCTAGTGTAGTTGGTAGTTTGATGTATGCAATGGTCTATACAAGATCAGATATAGCCCAAGCAATGGGATTTCTAAGTAGGTTTATGTATAACCAAGGTAAAGAACATTTGACTTATGTTAAGAGGGTGTTTAGATATTTACGAGGTACTTCTGATTATTGTTTGGTTTATCATGCTACTAATGATATTGATATTATGCACAAATAATTGGATATATAGGTTTTTGTTGATTCAGATTGGGCAGGAGACTTGGATAGTCGAAGGTCAACAAGTGGCTATGTGTTTACTTTGTTTAGAATTGTGGTTAGTTGGATGATTAAGAGGCAGCCCAAGGTTTATTTTTCCACCACAGAAGTAAAAGACATGGCTGCTACACATGCCTCTAAAGAGGCATTCTGGTTACAGATACTTGGGAAAGGTATTGGTTTTAATTGCAAGAGAATTAGACTTGAATGTGATAGCCAAAGTGCTATTTTTTTAGCTAAAAATCTTATGTATCATGCTTGTACTAAGCATGTTGATGTTCAGTATCACTTTGTGTGAGAAAGGGTTGGGAGTGGTGTTGATGGTGTTTTCATGCACTTCTCAACATAGGTAATGCATAGGTGCATCACCTCTCTTGAAAGACAATCTTCCACAATCAAATTGTAGAACACTATCCCAAGGTCTCTCGGATGTCAGGTCTTGACAGTGCTTAGAATATCTCAGTTGATTTATGTGATTTGTTGGAATCACAAGGTGGACTTACGAATGAGTTACAAAGCGGGGAAGTTGGATCTGCAAATGGAGTTCTTAAGATGGGAAAGTTGTTGAGTGTTTGCTGTAGGTTCAAACAGCAATCTGGAACTCCATTTCAACATCAAATTTAGCTTTACAATGTGCAATGAACCTTGCCTAAGGTTACTTATTAAAAAAAAGGAAAAAGGGCAGGGAAGAGAGAAGGTTCTTGGATCTTAAACTACTAATGAACAATGATCATGGAGGCCGCTACAGTAGACAAACTCCCTAAACTGGGTTTTGCTTGGCCAAGAGGATCCTATAGTTACACAAAAATAGTGCAATCTTCTAAGGACTACAGATTTTCAGTTTGCATACACACATCATGAACATGCAAATGAACTAAGTTGCAGCAATCAAATAAAGAAGCCTAGGCTAACTTTGCACAACAGCTTGCCATTAACAAGTGCCAAAAGTATGGGCTGAAAATTCATCAAATACTGTAACAAACAATCACCATTACCACTTCCATTCAAGAAAACTGAAACTAAAACTAAAACTAAATTGGAAGGTAGAACCATGGACACATAATGAGAAAACTCAAAAGGTAACACCCATAGATCATGCAATGCTACTTTCTATTGTTGGAGAATGTTTTTACAACAGCTATCCAACAACTATAAATGAGGGGAAGACCCCTATTTATAGTTTACCAAAGCCCAAATGAATGGCTATGATTGAGTTAAATTGTGTGGCTCAGATTCAATTGCATTAGAGCTTCACCTACCCCACAATATTCAACAATTTAAAATACATCTGTTGTCTTTTCCCTATTTTGTCTTGTAGTGGCCAATCACTATAGCAGTTTTTCCTTCTACCTAATTTCCCTTTTATTGTAGCTAAAACTGACTGAAAGCTACCTTCTTCCCAATGGAATTTCAATATTCCTCATTGGATCAAATAGTTTTTCCGATGGACCCATGGTAGGCCTCTTGAAACCGGAAATGAGAGGCCGAAATGTTGTTCTGGAAATGCTGATTTGAAATGGCCGACAGAGCACGGAACTCTGGATGGTATTTCTCGCATGCAAATTTGGAATTTGAAAAGCTAAGGGAGGATAAGACCCTATTTTAGCATCTAGGTCAAAGTCTATTTTTGATTTGGAGGTGCGCTAGTACATTCCAGAAACATGAGTCCGGAATGCCACTATAGGAATGCTATTTTGAAACGGCCACAAGAGCACGAGACTCCGGATGGTACTTCCCAGATGCAAATTTGGAATTTGAAAAGCTGGGGGAGGATAAGACCCCATTTTAGCATTTAGGTCGAAGTATGTTTCTGATTTGGAGGTGCGCTAGTACATTCCGGAAATATAAGCCCGAAATGCCGTTGTAGGAATGCTGTTCTGAAACGACCGCGAGAGCACGGAACTCCGGATGGTACTTCCCGGATGCAAATTTGGAATTTGAAAAGCCAAGGGAGGATAAGACACCATTTTAGCATCTGGGTCGAAGTCCGTTTCTGATTTGGAGGTGCGCTTGTATGTTTTGGAAACATGAGGTCGGAATGCCACTGTAGGAATGTTGTTTTGAAACGGCCACGAGAGCACGGAATTCCGGATGGTACTTCCCGGATGCAAATTTAAAATTTGAAAAGCTAGGGGAGGATAAAACCCCATTTTAGCATCTGGGTCGAAGTCCATTTCTGATTTGGAGGTGTGCTAGTACATTCCGAAAACATGAACCCGAAATGCCGCTATAGGAATGCTGTTTTGAAATGGCCATGAGAGCATGGAACTCCGGATGGTATCTCCCAGCTGCAAGAAAGCCATTGAAGGGAAGCCGCTGTAGGAAATCCATTGTAGGGAAGCCGCCACAGGAAAGCTATTGTAGGGAAGCCGCTGTAGGGAAGCCACTGCAGGGAAGCCGCTGTAGGAAAGCTGTTGAAGGGAAGCTGCTACAGGAAAGGCGTTGCAGGGAAGCCACTGTAGGGAAGCCGCTATAGGGAAGCCATTGCAGGGAAGCTATTGTAGGAAATATTCCATAGGAAAGTCGTTGCAGGGAAGTTGTTGTAGGGAAGCCGTTGCAGGAAAGCCGCTGCAGGGAAGTCACCGCAGGAAAGCCATTAAAGGGACATAGTTTTAGAATTTTCAAAAGTTCCTAAAACTTAATAAAACCTTGTCAGTTCACTTAGGCACCACAAAAACATCCAAAATCCATAGGAAATCTATCCCCAAAGTCAAAGAATGAAGGAAAAAGCGAATCGAGCGAGCGAGCGGGCGGGAGGGGGGGGGGCGACACCCGAAAAACCCAAGACTTAGCCATTTTTTATTTTAGGGGAAAAATATGGTCAGCCAAAAAATGAGATTTTGAAGGGCACGTTGACCAACAAGGACAGCAAAATGAGGGGCACGCAAAACAAGACGAGAGCAAAGAAGCCCATCGGGAGCGAAAAAAGAGGGTCCTTGCCTATGGCGGGGCGTGTGTGCAAAATATGCACAACAAATGGTGACTCGCTAGGGGAAATGGTCTGGAGCATTTCGATGACAAACTAGAATCACAAACCCAGAATCTCTAGTTCCGACCTTCATGCTAGGGAAAACAAGCTAGACACTCAACCAAAGGATCAAAACCACTAGTTAACCCAACCTTCAATATGCTGAAAATCCAAGTGTGTGCAATTGCATTATTTCCCATCCTTCAGTTGCTATAAGAACCCAAGCTCCATCAAGTTAAGCTATGTAGTTTATTCTAACTCCAAAAGCATCTGGGACATTGCCTTGCTGCCAGTCAAGCATCCATAGCCCTGACGAGGTTGTCGCTATGATTCTCCTGAATATTGCTCTATTGCCGGCCGGGCGTCCATAGCCTCGGTAGAGTTGCTCGTATACCCCTGAAAAGATGAATTTCTTTTCTTTTGATTTTCAATATTTTTCTTTCTTTCTTTTGTTTCTTTTTTTCTCTTTTCAGTTCTTTTATTTAAACCTACAAGCAATGAAGCTCGCGCTCAGGGCTGAGAATCATAGTGGCGCTGTAATAGAATTTTAGATTTTTCACTTAACTAGACTTCACAAAAGGCCTATAGTGACCGTCAGATTCTTAAAATTTGTGAGAGATATAAGATTCAAGAATACTTCAGAATCAGACTGACCAGCGACTTATCCACTTTGAATCAAACATCTAGATCACTTGATACTAACAGAAGATCTTCACCATCCACTCTAAACACTTGATTAGAGTTTGACAAAGAAATACATAGAACAACCCCAGGAAATAAGAATGATTGTTGTGCGCACATATGCACCCAGCCAAAAGTAGAGGGACCCCAAGCAAAGTAGTAGCAAAGTGAGAGCAAATGAAAAACAAACACCAAAACGAGACAGCGAAAGAAAACAATGAAAGAAAACACCCCAAAGCAAGCAACCTACAACAAACCAGCTAACCTAAGGAAAGCAGGAAAGCGGAGTATTTACAGGAAACCTACACTACTCAAAATGAATTATGTACAAAGATATTTACAAAGAAGTACGTTCGAGTAAGGTGAGCTAATGCTCATGCTCATTGGATTTTGCAGTGCTTGCACAAGCAAATGGGAAGTCATTATAGTTCTCAACCATGCAGATTTATCCTTATATTCAGAGGGAATAAATTCAATATGGTAGATTTCAAATTCTACCCCAACATCATGAAGAATCAACAATTGAGGAGGCTCATTAAACACGTGATTAATCCATAAACATGTTCGTTTTTCCTCATTCCCATAATCAAAATGATAAGTGCAGCTATGAAAATTAACAGGAGAAAGGAAGGATAAAACCTAGATTTCATCACATGGAGGTGGCAGCATTTGACAATCAAGAGCAAGCACTACATCATCAGTCTTTGCATCAGCAACCTCGGGTGACAATGGTGGAGGATACAGCATTTCAAAAATCAAGTCTGCATAAGGTAGGGAGAACAGGGCAGCAAACACTTCTTCCACATCTTGTATGGGATCAACAATCTCCCTTGGCAGTTCTTCAAAAAGAAGTACTTCTCCACATTGATCATCCACAAACTTGGGATCCACTTGATTGCTGCCCCCAAAATGTGGCACACTATCCCATCTCCTTTCCCAAGTGTCGACCCTAGCTTCATGATGCTCAATATGATGGGATGATGACATGTACAAATCTATCCTATTGCAACCATCTGAATATGAAGGAGGATCAACAATGATCATGGCGAAAGGACTCCAAGTTGCATCTTGTAGTCGACCGGGTGCTTCATCTCTGTTGGCAACTATCTCAGTACCCCCGCCTTTGTCTTTTTCTCTTTGTTGTTCATGCAACTCATCATGACGTTCACTCATTTCCCCTTGCTCACTATCGCTATAAACAGACAAGGAACCCCTCTCCCAATCCGAAAACTCTTGTGCATCACCATTCAGAGGCTCAAGGAGTATGCCCTCATTGCTACCGTCTTCTGGGATGTGTTCTTCTTCAACAGGAGCATACCTCCACAACACAACTCCCAATGGAAAGAAGTCATCAATTGATGGCACCTCATCAAGGGGGCCAAAATTTACAATTCGATTTTCCCCCAAAGACTCACCATAAAGCCCATTGTCCATGGTGTACAAATGTTCTTCAAGAGGAAAAAATCCTTGATGACTGGTGGACAACATTCGATTTTGATCCACTTGATCACTCAAAGGCTCAAGATTTTATTGTTGTACTCCTTCTATTGTTGTCCCAACATCCTCTTGAGGACTACCTTTAGTTGAGTTGTCACTCGGCTCGGGCTCTTGGTCCTCATGTTCCGTTCTTGAAGCCACTATAGGAAGTGGTGTGCTCGGCTGCCTTGCTTGTTCTCTGCCTTGCTTCATGGCTTCCTGGCATAGTCCGCATGTGAACTCAAAGTGGGATGAATCATGGAGCCTGAACCAATTTGGTAGCAGCAATACCTCCAAATCCACCTGACATTTTAGCTTTGACCAATCCTTTGTTAATCTGGAGACGAGCTGGTCATATCTTTCTGCTACTGGGTCTTCATCATCACTTGCTGTTGTCCCAAGGCTATCAACCTCTTCCTCTTGTTGATTTTTAGCATCTTCATTGGCTACCCCAACATACACTGTTGCAGACTTCGTTGATTCATCATCAACTTCCACTGGCTCTTCTTTCGGAGTGGAGGACTACTCTTTGTTGATAGAAGAAAGGCTTTCCAACTCCATTCTTAGTGAACCTTCACCAAAGCTTTTTGTTGTCCCCAAAAAATCAGCTTCTTCCTTTTCATTTTCTGCTTTAATGTTTGTTGTCCTAGCATTTATTTCTATGGAGCTTCTTGATCTGACTTGAAGGTTCTGTCCTCCAGATGTTGGTAGATTTTTTGCCTCATGGGATGACTCATTCTCCTTGATAGTTGGCTGCTCCAACTTGCTCAAATTGCCCTTGACTTGGGTGATGATGCTTGCACATGAAGGACAAGTAAATTCTGAATGTGGCGCATTGTGAAATCTGCACCAAGTAGACATCAACACCTCCTCCAATCTTGGTCCGTCTTTGCTGCCCAAAAATTCTTGGATTAGCTCTTCAAATGCCTTGGCTGCCAGGGTTGTCAATTCTTCCTCCAGGTCTGCAAGGGCTAAAGGTTGATATATTTCCCAAAAGGGAATATCTCCTTGCAAGACTTTCTCAATTCTGCTCAAGAAGGTTAGACACTCCAATTCATTGTGCCTCTGGGTGCCATGAATCCTACACTTATCCACCAATGCAAACTACTGCAATGGCCTCTTCAACCTCCTATTTAAATTTGCATGTAGCTGAGAAATGCTGAGTTGTACATGCTGCTCCATTTCAACTTAGCTTCCTTTTGCCTTCAAAATTTTCTGATTTTAAGCTTCAGCATTAAAAGAGATCTCCTTATCTTAGATTTTTTTCTTTGAAAGTGCTCTTTTCAACTTCCAACATTCATCTTTGTATCCTCAACATGTCAGGCCCTCCTTCTAGTGCCAGTTCTGTTGATGGTGTTTTCATGCACTTCTCAACACAGGTAATGCGTAGGTGCATCACCTCTCTTGAAAGACAATCTTCCACAATCAAATTGCAGAACACTATCCCAAGGTCTCTCAGATGTTAGGTCTTGACAGTGCTTGGAATATCTTAGTTGATTTATGTGATTTGTTGGAATCACAAGGTGGACTTATGAATGAGTTACAAAGTGGGGAAGTTGGATCTACAAATGGAGTTCTTAAGATGGGAAAGTTGGTGAGTGTTTGCTATAGGTTCAAACAGCAGTCTGGAACTCCATTTCAACATCAAATTTAGCTTTACAATGTGCAATGAACCTTGCCTAAGGTTACTTATTAAAAAAAAGGAAAAAGGGCAGGGAAGAGAGAAGGTTCTCGGATCTTAAACTAGGAATGAATAGTGATCATGGAGGTTGCTACAGTAGACAAACTCCCTAAACTGGGTTTTGCTTGGCCAAGAGGATCCTATAGTTACACAAAACTAGTGCAATCTTCTAAGGACTATAGATTTTTAGTTTGCATACACACATCATGAACATGCAAATGAACTAAGTTGCAACAATCAAATAAAGAAGCCCAGGCTAACTTTACATAGTAGCTTGCCATCAACAAGTGCCAAAAGTATGGGCTGAAAATTCATCAAATACTGTAACAAAAAATCACCATTACCACTTCCATTCAAGAAAACTAAAACTAAATTGGAAGGTAGAACCATGCACACATAATGAGCAAACTCAAAAGGTAACACCCATATATCATGCAATGCTACTTTCTATTGCTGGAGAATGTTTTTACAACAGCTCTCCAACAACTACAAATGAGGGGAAGACCCCTATTTATAGTTTAGAGAAGCCCAAATGAATGGCTATGATTGAGTTACATTGTGTGGCCCAGATTCAATTACATTAGGGCTTCACCTACCCCACAATATTCAGCAATTTAAAATACACCTGTTGTCTTTTCCCTATTTTGTCTTGTAGTGGCCAGTCACTGTAGCAGTTTTGCCTTCTAGCTAATTTCCCTTTTATTGTAGCTAAAATTGACTGAAAGCTATCTTCTTCCCAATGGAATTTCAGTATTCCTCATTAGATCAAATAGTTTTTCCAATGGACCCATGGCAGGCTTCTTGAAACCAAAAATAAAAGGCCGAAATGTTGTTCTGGAAATGCTGATTTGAAATGGCCGACGAAGCACGGAACTCTGGATGGTATTTCCCACATGCAAATTTGGAATTTGAAAAGCTAGGGGAGGATAAGACCCCATTTTAGCATCTAGGTTGAAGTCTATTTTTGATTTGGAGGTGCACTAGTACGTTCCAGAAACATGAGCCCGGAATGCCGTTATAGGAATGCTGTTTTGAAACGACCACAAGAGCACGAGACTCTGGATGGTACTTCCCGGATGAAAATTTGGAATTTGAAAAGCCAAGGGAGGATAAGACCCCATTTTAGCATCTGGGTCGAAGTCTGTTTCTGATTTGGAGGTGCGCTAGTACGTTCTGGAAACATGAGCCCGTAATGCCATTGTAGGAATGTTGTTTTGAAATGGCCACGAGAGCACGGAACTCCGGATGGTACTTCCTGGATGCAAATTTAGAATTTGAAAAGCCAAGGGAGGATAAGACACTATTTTAGCATCTAGGTCGAAGTCCGTTTCTGATTTGGAGGTTCACTTGTACGTTCCAGAAACATGAGGCCGAAATGTCGCTATAGGAATGCTGTTTTGAAATGGCTACAAGAGCACGGAACTCCGGATGATACTTCCTCGATGCAAGTTTAGAATTTGAAAAGCCAAGGGAGGATAAGACCCCATTTTAGCATCTAGATCAAAGTTCATTTCTAATTTGGAGGTGCACTAGTACGTTCCAGAAACATGAGCTCGGAATGCCGCTATAGGAATGTTGTTTTGAAACGACCGCAAGAGCATGGAACTCCGAATGGTATCTCCTGGCTGTAGGAAAGCTGTTGAAGGGAAGCAACTACAAGAAATTCATTGTAGGGAAGCCACCGTAGGAAAGCCGTTGCAGGGAAGCCGCTGTAGGGAAGCCACTGCAAGAAAGCCGTTGAAGGGAAGGCGCTGTAGGAAAGTCATTGCAGGGAAGCCGCTACAGGGAAGCCACTACAGGGAAGCTGTTGCAGGAAATCCGTTGCGGGAAATCCACTGCAAGAAAGCCGTTGTAGGGAAGTCGTTGCAGGGAAGCCGCTGCAGAAAAGCAGCTACAGGGAAGTCGCCGCAGGAAAGCCATTGAAGGGACATAGTTTTAGAATTTTTAAAACTTCCTGAAACTTAATAAAACCTTGTCAGTTCACTTAGGCACCACAAAAACATCCAAAATCCATAAGAAATCTATCCCCAAAGTCAAATAATGAAGGAAAAAGTGAATCGAGCGAGCGGTGGGGGGGGGGGCAACGCTCAAAAAACCCAAGAATTAGCCATTTTTTATTTTAGGGGCAAAATATGGTCAGCCAAAAAATGAGAATTTGAAGGCCACGTTGACCAACAAGGACAACAAAATGAGGGGCACGCAAAATGAGACAAGAGCAAAGAAGCCCGTTGGGAGCGAAAAAAGAGGGTCCCTGCCTATGGTGGGGCGTGTGTGCAAAATATGCACAACAAGAGGGAAGGTATTGAATGAGAAATTTGACACTTTGATCAATGTTGCAGATTATCTTACGAAACTAGTTCCCACACATAAGTTCTCTTGGTGCACGAAGGCCATTGGCCTTGAGTCTTGTACTTGATTTATAATAATGATTCCTTGTTTAGAATAATTTCAATGTATAATGTCAAGTTAGAGAATTTTTGGAATAGGATGTCATTTAATTGCAATCCTAAACATATTTCATGTATCTGCTAAGTCCTTGGAAAGTGTTCCCCAACACTAGGATTAGAAAGAGATTAAGTTCGAATGAAATGAACATATAAATAGAAATTTTTTATTATTTTTAAATGATAGGAACATGTGGGGATGTCCAAGAAGAGCTCCTACAAGAAATGGGCGCATGGGGTACCCACATGGAAGTTGGAACCCACCTTACTTCAGTTAACTATTTGGAGGATTGATAACACTTCAAGAATGCATGTTTTGATTCCGAAAATTAGGGATTGATATTTACATGAGTGTATTGGAACTATTAGTTCAATATCAATTCAATTCAATTTTGTTTAGTTCAGTTTAGTTTAGTTCATTTCAGTTATGGTTCAGTTATCTTCAGTTGCATATAGTTATTCTAGGTTGAATGCTAGTTGACTTGAGTTGACTTGAGTTGCATGACTAATGAACTCAGTTGCATAAAAGATAAAAAATGGATACTTTCACTTAAGTTGGGATGATCAATCATGCATAATGTTTGCATGAATTGATGGAGAGATATGTTTTAGTTAACTAAGAATGAATTGGGTCCTCCTTGGGTGCCCGAGTTTGCATCTTTCAGTTAACACCTTTTGCATGAGAAAATATTTAGAAGGCTCAGTCAAGTGGGCCCATTCTTGGGTACCAAATTTGAGGTGAAGTTTGCATGATATATTCTTGACCAAATTTCAGTTAAGTTTTTAGTTTGGGGCACCTAAATCAAGGAAGACTTTGGTTTGAATTCATATTACATTATGGAACTCTACTTGCCTAATCTAGGCATAGATTTTTGTGAGGAGATTTATGCTCTTGTATTGTACAACTCTTATGAGTTTACATGTTTATATTATTGTATATTAATTGTAACAAGTGAATGCGAGTTCTATGAGAGTTTATTGTAGGTTGTGAAGAAGGATTGTTGAATGCAACGAAGCATATCAATCAAGGATTGATATAGTATTATTGTAATCTTGTTATAAGGTTAAATAATACAAGCACTATTGATTATGGTGGAGTTTTTTCCTGAAAGGGTTTCTCCACGTATATGTTGTGTCACTTCTATCTCCTTGTCTCATTCTTCTACAATCTTTTGTCTCTTTCTACAATTGGTAAAATTGATCTAAATAGACTAATCATAGACAAAGAATTGTGACAAATAACACTTAATTAGATCTATAGTCTCATAGTTTTGCAATTTTTAAGCTACAATATTACCTTCATTTTCAACATTTGGTATTAGAGCTAATGGTTGGTTAGGATTTGGGATGCCTTTTTCTTAAAATTTTGAAGGTTTTTTGGCTATAGTGGGATCTTTTACTATTGTGTTATTACATATTTGTCAAAGAAGTGTGTTGCAATGAGGTCTAATTCTCCTCTAGATATTGAAAGATTAAATGGATCTAGTTATGAGATGTGGAAACTAAAAATGAAGGATTTTCTTGAAGAGAGATATCAGTGGTTAGTTGTTTGTAATGAGACAAAGAAATCTACAATAATGACATATGAGGTTTGGGATAAGCATTATAAGAAGGAAAGAGGGACCATAAGGTTATGTCTTCTTGATGTTGTTCTCTTGAATGTTTCAAATGAAGCTACCACATATAAATTATGGAAGAGGATAGGTGATATCTATCAAACCAAAAGTCTTACAAATAAGTTGTATCTAAAAAGACAGTTGTATTCTTTAAAGATGAAAGATGGTGATTCTGTTGTACTAAATGCTCTCAATTTGATCATAATTCAGTTAGCATATGTAGATGTAAAGCTAGCAGATGAAGATAAATGTATTTTGTTGCTTTGTTCTTTACCAGAGTCGGTAAAATCTAATTGTTGCTATTAGTGGTAGTGGTGTAGATCTTAAGATGGATAATGTAATTCCTATTTTCCTATCAAAAGAGATGAGGAGGAAGTCTAAAATGGGATCCCAAGATGCCTTGTTCATAAGAGGTAGGCCTAAGGAAAAGGAACCTAAGGGAGACAAGAAAGGAAATGGTAAGTCCAAAGGATGGTCTAAAACCCCTAGTAAGAGTAAGGTAAAGTGTTGGAGTTATGGGAAATATGGACATGTTTAAAGAAACATTGTAAGAAAATTAAAAATAGTTTTGATTCTTCTACAAAAAATCCTCGAATGATGGTAATGATGCATTGATCATTACATCTAATACGGTTAGTGATGAATCTTGGCTTATTAATTCAGGTTGCTCCTATCATATGACTCCTAACAAGGATTAGTTCACTAAGTATACTACATATGATGAAGGGAATGTCTTATTTGGATATAATAGCATAACAAAGATTGTGGGAAAAGGAGAGGTAAAGTTGTGTTTCAGTGATGGTAGGGTTAAGACCCTTAATGATGTTTTACATATTCCGGGACTTGCTAGAAATCTACTTTATGTATCTAAGTTTAATGATTTTGGAATGCATGTGACATTTGACAAAGGTGGTTGCAGATTGGTGAAAGCGAATATGGTGGTTGCTAAAGGATCTCATATTGGGACTTTGTTTAAGCTTGATACCTCCAATTTGAATAAATCAACCAATTTAATTGAAGCTGAAAATGCATGTATGTTGTGGCATCATATATTAGGCCACATTGGTGAAAAAGGTCTTAGGACCATTCTTAATAAGAAATTGGTTGATAGTATTCCTAATTATAATTTTGGAAAAGAATGATTTTTGTGAGCATTATGTGTTTGGAAAGAAATCTAGATCTTCATTTCCTAATGGAACAAAAAAAGCTAAAGGATTATTAAAGATTATTCATTCAAATGTTATGGGCCCTGTTGGGAAATATAGATATTATGTAACATTTATTGATGATGTCTCAAGATACACTTGGATCTATTTTAAGCATAACAAATATAATGTGTTCAATAAGTTTAAAGAATTTAAGGCTTTAGTTGAGAAATAATTAAATCATAAGATAAATGTTTTGAGATTAGATAATGGTGGTGAATATTGTTCTAAGGAATTTGATGATTATTGTAAGCATGCAAGAATTATGAGATAGAAAACTACTCCATACACACCTCAATGAAATGGAGTAGCAAAAAGGATGAATCAAACCTTAATTGACACAACTAGGAGTATGTTAAGTAGTGCTAAGCTAGATCGGTGCTTTTGGGTCGAGGCTGTAAGTACTTCTTATTTAATCAATAGATCTCCTAATTCAAATATTGAAGATATAACCCCTTATGAAATGTGGTTAGGTAGGAAACCTAGTGTTGCACATTTAAGAATATTTGGTTGTGAGGCTTTTGTTCATGTGCCTAAAGAAAAGTGGTCTAAGTTTGATCCAAAAGCACAAAAAATTATATTCATAGGTTATGGTGGAAATATAAAAAGTTACAAGCTTTGGAATCCTCTAAACCAAAAAATTACTTTATCTAGAGATGTGTGTTTTCAGAGAATTTAGATCTTATACAGGAGATGAAAAACCAAAGGAGAAGGATACTTCCTGAATAGTGCATTTTGAGACAAATACTAAGAAGCGTGAAGATGTACATGTTGAAGAAAAATTGGATGGATCAGATGAGGAGAGTTCACAGAGTTCTAAGATAGATGCTCATGATGAGCATATTGAGAAACAAGAAGAACCTTCTTTGAGAAGATCCACAAGACAATGAAATCCCACTGATAGGTATAGCCCACCCAATTTCATTGTATATTTAATTTCATGAGTACTAATGATGAACCTAGATCTTACAGCGAAGCTTTGTCTTCAGATGAGAACAAGCTTTGGTCAAAAGCTATGCACAAGGAAATGGTTTCCTTGGATACTTCTCACACATGGAATCTTGAGATTTTTCCCAAAGGAAGAAATACCATTGGTTGTAAATGGATCTTTAAAAGGAAAATTGGAGTAGATGGTAATCTTGAAAGGTACAAGGCTAGATTAGTAGCCAAGGGCCACTCTCAAAGAGAGGGAGTTGACTTTAATGAAATATTCTCTCCTATTGCTAAATTAACTTCTATTAGATTATTTTTATCTATTGTTGTTGCTTATGATTTTGTGATAGAGAAAATGGATGTGAAAACTGCTTTCTTACATGGGGATCTTGATGAGGAGATTTATATGAGGAAACCTGATGGATTTTTTGTAAAAGGAAAAGAATTATGGGTTTGCAAGTTAAAGAGATATTTATATGGATTAAAAAAGTCACCTAGAATGTCATACCGGAATTTTGATGCTATTGCATTAAAAAACGGTTGCGTTAGGAGTAAGGAAGATCATTCTGTTTACATAAAATTCATTGATGATCAACTTTCAATTATTATCTTGTATGTTGATGACATGTTGTTATCAGGAAAAAAAAGGTTAAGATTAAAGAATTGAAAGCACAAATCTCTAGCTCATTTGAGATGAAAGATGTAGTGGCTCAAAAAAATATCCTTGTTATGGGGTGATCCTACAATAGTGGTTTACAATTTTTGGCAACACTGGACACTGAAATTATTATTTTTAACTAAATCTTCACATTCGGGCACCTATAGCGGCTAAACCGTGAGGAATTTGAAGATGATACAAACTAGAGTCTCATCATATTTTGTCTGTAAATTCAAAAAATATTTTTTTCAATTTTTTGGAATAAGATTGCCCTTCTTTTTCCATCTCCCACGAAAACTGGATTTTTTCAGAAAACAACATTTTTAAAAAATGACGCTCACCATATACAACATAATTTTTTTTGTATGAAGGATAAATTTTTTATTTTTTTTAATTTAGATTTGTAACTATGATATCTAGCACTTTTATTTGGTCTCATAGTTTTTTATTGAATATTTTTTCCTTAATAGAGTTTCGAAGTCAAACCAATTGCAATTCAGACATAGGCGGACTGTATACAACATAACGTTTCCTGTATGTATCAGAATTCAATTTTATTTTTTTTAATGGATGAAGGACATCAATACCCAGCACGAACATATTTTTAAAAAAATTATTTTGATAATTTTCTATTTTTCCACATGTACAAAATAGAGAGCTTGATTTCCGGTGAAAAATATATGTTTAGTAAAACTAAAAAAACACTTACATAATAGAACCAAAACATATTAAAATTATATTTGTGGGATAGCTCATTTCGATGAATACCATAATCATTTCAACTAAATTTTAAATGAAGTCATTTGATCCCCAAAAAGGTAAATCAAAAGTGTTTTTTTATCAGCATTTTGATAGGTGTAAAGGAGACTCATTTACATGTATGGTTTAAAACTAGCGAGGTTCTATCCAAGGGGGTTTGATCTAAGGTGGTTTGATCAAACCCTATTCAATTGGAATCCTTAAAATGGAACTTTTAAATGCTTAAATCATTATATTTTCTAAAAATATGTGATTTCAGCAAGAATTAGTTCCTCTCAGAAATTGTAAACTAGCTTTGTGGGATCACCCTATGGAGATCAACAAAGATACAAGTAATATAAATATTTTGTTAAGTCAAAGAGACTATGTTGATACTATTTTGAAATGGTTTAACATGCATGATCTAGTAAACCAATTAATATTCCTTTACTAGTTGGAATGAAGTTAAGTTTAGAAATGGGTCCTAAATCTGATTTTGATAATGAGGAAATGTCTGAAATTCCATATGCTAGTGCAATTGCTAGTTTGATGTATGTAATAGTCTATACAATGCCACATAGAACCCAATCAGTGGGAGTTCTAAGTAGGTATATGTCTAACCCTGCTAAAGAATATTGGACTTATGTTAAGAGGGTGTTTAGATATTTATGAGGTACTTCGGATTACTATTTGTTTTATCATGTTGCTAATGATATTGATATTCTAGACAGATCATTGGACATACATGGTTTTATTGATTCAAATTGGGTAGAAGACCTAGACAGTTGGCAGTCGACAAGTGGCTATGTGTCTACTTTGTTTAGAGTTGTGGTTAGCTGGATGAGTAAGAGGTAGCCCACGATTGCTTTGTCCACCACAAAAGCAAAGTACATGGCTGCTACAAATGCCGCTAAAGAGCTAGTTTGGTTATAGAGACTTGGTCATGGTATTGGTTTTAATTGCAAGAAAATTAGACTTGAATGTGATAGTCAGACTGTTATTTGTTTAGAAGAAAATCCTATGTATCATGCTTGTACTAAACATGTTGATGTTCAATATCACTTTGTACAAGAAATAGTTGAGAATGGGAAGGTATTGATTGAGAAAGTTGACACTTTGATCAATGTTTCATATTATCTTACTAAACCTGCTCCTACAAATAAGTTCTCTTGGTGCAGGAAGGTCATTGGCCTTGAGTCCTGTACTTGATTTATAATAATGATTCCTTGTTTATAATAATTGCAATATATAATGTCAAGTTGGAGAATGTTGGGAATAGGATGTCATTTAATTGCAATCCTAAACATATTTCAATAATCTCCTAAGTCCTTTGAAAGTGTTCCCCAACACTAGGATTAGAAAGAGATTAAATTCAAATGAAATGAACATGTAAATTGACATTTTTTATTATTCCTAAATTATAGGAACATGTGGGGATGTCCAAGAAGAGCTCCTATAAGGTAGGAGCACATGGGACACCCACATGGAAGCTGGAACCCACCTTGCTTCAGTTAACTATTTAGAGGGTTGATAACACTTCAGTAATGTGTGTTTTGATCCTATAAATTAGGGATTGATATTTATATGAGTGGAGTGGCACTATCTGTTCAGTATTAGTTTAGTACCAATTTAGTATCAATTCAGTTATGGTTCAATTATCTTCAGTTGCATGTAGTTATTTTGAGTTGAATGCTAGTTGACTTGAGTTGCATGAAAAATAACAGGTGGATACTTTCAGTTAAGTGGGGATGATCAATCATGCATAATTTTTGGATTAATTGATGGAGAGATATATTTTAGTTAGATAGGATTGACTTGGGTCCACCTTGGGTGCCCAAGTTCGCATCTTTTAGTTATCACCTTTTGCATGAGAAGATATTTACAAGGCTCGGTCAAGTGGGCCCAATCTTGGGCACCATCTTTGAGGTGAAGTTTGCATGATATCTTCTTGACCAAAGTTATATTAAGTGTTCAGTTTGGGGTACCTAAATCAAGCAATACTTTGGTTTGAATTCAAATTACATTGTGGAACTCTACTTTCCTAATCTAGGCGAAATTTTTTGTGAAGAGCTTTATGCTCTTGTATTGTACAATTATTATGAGTTTACATGCTCATATTATTTTCTATTAATTGCAACAAGTGCATGGAAGTTATATGAGAGTTTATTGAAGGTTGTGAAGAAGGATTCTTGAAGGCAAGGAAGCATATCAATCAATGATTGATACAGTATTATTGTAATCTTGTTCTAAGGTTAAATAATACAAGCACTATTTATTCTGGTGGAGTTTTTTTCTGAAAGGGTTTCTCCACGTATATGATGTGTCACTTTTATCTCATTGTCTCATTCTTCTACAATATTTTTTCTCTTTCTACAATTGGTAAAATTGATCTAAATAGGTTAATTATACATAAAGAATTGTGACAAAGAAAACTTAATTAGATCTACAATCTCATAGTTTTACAAGTTTTAAGCTACAATATTACCTTCATTTTCAACATTGAATGTCTACTTTGGTGTGATTTTGACATGGGCTAATACTCTCACTAAAGTGGGGGTTAAATGTAGTGTTGGAATAACTATATTTTTTACACTTAATTTGGGAAATATTGATAATAAAGTGAGCTAAATTATGCCTTAATTCAATGTTGTAATATGTATTTTACATATTCACATTAAGTTTAGGACCTTATTAATTAAAATGGAATTAATTGTACCTTAATGTGGTTTTGTAAATTGTATCTTTACACTTTCACACTCATCTAGGGCTTTATTAAATAATTGCGGTTAATTTTCCTTAATTGGCCCCTTTAATTCAAATCCAAGCCTCATTAATTACAATTTTTGAAGATGAAAACCTAACATTCATAAATTATATAACATAAAATTTATCATTGGAGAATGTGTGTCTTAGGTAAGTGACCTAGGACCCATTCACCCAACGGTGAATGGGTTCTCAGTTAGGCCTGGGACCTAAATTTTTATTACATTTTTGGTAGTATTTCAATTATTCAAATGTATATTCACATGTTGGCTTGTATTATTTGAATTTGGAGAAATTAATGTTACATACTTATAAATATAAGGTCATTTCACTATGATTCACCTAGCAATTTTTATAACCAAGTTTGATCTAAGATTTAAAGTGAGAATTATTAAGAGCATTTCAAGAGAATTTCAATGCATTCAAGAGTAGATTTTGTGAAAAATTATTACAACAATGAAGATCCATTATCATGTGAAAATATTCTTGCATCATGCATGTTTTTTGAGCTAATATGTTGATGTAGTGTTCAAGATCCATTCAAGAATTCAAAGGCATTGTTTCAAATCAAGTTTCAAGATCAAGATCCACATCCATTGAAGTCATTTCATACTAATTGTAGATCTTCATTCCAAGGTTCATTCAAGGGTTTGGTGAGTTGTTGCATAGGCTAGTTCATTTATCATTCCTTTCATGATATTTCATTTAATTTCAAGGTTTAATTACCAAAACGGGGTTTGACCAATGCAAACCCCCTTTCACCAACAACACAAAAATTTTCCCTCTTGATTTTGGTTTACAAATTTTAGCTGGAAAATCTCTTGAAGAGAAAAATTACCAAATTTTTTAAGTATTATTTGTTGTAATCAATTTTACAATTTCACGGAAACATACATACAAGTTCAAGTTGTCTGAATATGAAAATCAGGGATGTGGGAGTGTAGAAATAGTAGAAGAGAACCCATAAACCATTTTTATGAAGCCCTAGCAAGGACCCATTCACCATAGTGTGAATGAGTCCTCAATTAGCTTTGAAAAAACATTTTTTGTGATTAGTACACACCATTTTCTCTTTCTCAGTGTATAGGAGTGAATTTTATCCCCTAATGCAAATTCCCCTTTCACCCCCTTCCACTTTAGAAAACCTAAGGCAGAGGCTTAATTCCACCTAAGCTCGTTGCCTACGTTCCACTTGGTGTCTGTTTTATGCGTCGGCAAAGGAATAATTATCGGGGACTCCCGTGTGGCATGGAGATGTCCATGCAACATGTAGATGTCCACGCAAAGCACTTACATCCCTAACAGATTATCACATCTGGAGCTTACAGAGGCATTACAATCCCCATTGGGAGTCGAATTGTAACACCCTCTTCAGTTGATCGACCCAAATATGGCCGTTTTCTTCACCCTTTCCTTCAAATTCACTCACCTTTGTTCATTTCATGGCTATTTGATCTCTTCACATCCTCTAAAATCTCTTCACAAGCTCCCACCAATAGCTTCTTCACAAACACTTTACACTTCATAGCAGCAACATCAACACTCCATCACTTCAGTAGAGCAAGTGTGGAACGAACACCATTGCAGTAGAGGCTTGAGTTCCTCTCATTTTCTCCCCCACTAGCCTTGAGAAGTTTGGGCGGAGGTGGTAATATTTCACTCCTCTCCTCTATTATTTTGTTGAGTAGCATAACATTGTTTTGTAGTGCTTTTGTGTTTACTTCACTTCTACTTTTCTATCTATCTATCTAGTTGTCTGTTGAGGTGGGAACACTAAAACGGGGGTTTGACTAATGCAAACCCCTATACATCCCCAAAAAAATTTCTCTCTCTCTTGTGTGCAGGTATTGAATACATTCAAAAGCTAGAAGCTTCATCACTCACATAGTTGTATGCATTTCCTTTCCCTTCTTCTCCTTATCCTTATCATTTCTATTTCAGTCTATTACAACTTTATCTCTTTCTATCACTTTCTAGAAGTTCTTAGCAATTAGCTTGCAAGTAGTCACTCTATCATTTTCTATGATAAACTCACTCTCTATTTCAGTTGATATGTCAATGCAACTTTGGGATGCTAGTGCGCTGCGCTATTGTCTGTATTATGCAGTGTCGTCCTTTTGGCTGAGAGCTTGTCAGTTTGTCTAGAGAACCTTTGTCACCTATTCCTTCTAGTTCTAGAACTCTCACCATTGTTCTTTGAGGTAGTTTAGGGAAGTTCGCCAAGTGAGGCTCTCTGATTAAAGAGAAATTGTGAGTAGTAAATCCCCCTTCTCTACATTTTGGTGAACCTGACGTGAAGAATGTCTTTTTCAAAAACTAGGAATCTATTTACCCCTACTTGGCAAGGTCATAACTTTTGACTCAGTGCTCAAAATTCAAAACCGTTTGCAGTGTTGGAAAGGTCTCTTAGAGAAATAGTTTAGTCCCTAAAATACCAGTGCCTTTGGCAGTCAAATTTTAAGGACCGACGCAAGTTTCGACCTCAAATTTCTCTCTGAAGACCTCCAAAAATGCAAATTACTAGAATGTAGAAATACCAAAAATATCGTAATGAATTTAATATCTTCTTTTATTATTTTTGTATCTAATTTTGTTCAAAATGTTAATGATATTCCATTTCATGCATGTGATGGTGACTTGGTTTTACCTGGATGTCACTTGGTATCTTTGATCTTTCTCATGAAAGTCCTCTTGCTTCAGAGGATATTTTATTGCAAGAAGATGAAATAATTGATACCTTTCTAAACATTACTCTACCTTCCCTTCATTCCAATCCACTCTCCTCTAGAGATGATGCATTTGTGAATGAAAAATATCTTACTCATTCCAATGTACTTTCTTCTAGAGATGATGCATTCATGAATGATGAATTTCTCATCTATTCTAATGCACTCTCCTCTAGAGATGATGCATTGGTGCATGATGAATCTCCGTCCACATTTGATCCTATTTGGATTGATGTAGAGAATGTCTTCGAATAATTATTCTACTCTGGAGTTGTGATGAATATGTAAATGTAATCTATGTCTTTGTTGCCCCTCAAAGGCCTAAGAGACCGGTCACTTACGTGACTCTAGCTAGTCCTTCTCCTAAAAGGGTTTGTTTTATTGATGGTGTTCTATTTGATAGTGGTTCCCTTGATATTTCTAAGGCTTCCTCTTATAGAGCAGTAGCCCGTACCTATGATACTAGAATGAATAAAAAATAAGACTTACTCAAGCTCCTAAACCTATGACTAAAGCACCTAGTGATTATAATCTTGTCAAGCAATCTCAAATTACTCTGGCTAATATCTCATTGTGGGACTTGCTTTAGTCTACTCTAGTTTATAAAGATATGCTTCAAGAAGCCTTGCAAAATATCCTCTTGCCTTATTCCATTAGGCCGATAGATGTTGATGCCTTGCTAGTGTACATTCGTGTAGATTCATCGAATATCATGTTCTATCCTTAGGAACTCCCACCTTCGGAAATGCAGAAGCAAGCTTATATTTGTGTGGATTCATTGAATATTACGTTCTATCCGTAAGATCTGCTACCTCTGGAAGTACATAAGCAAGCGGACCCTCTAATGATAATAGTTAACATTAATAACATTGGCATTAGATGTACTCTTGTTGAGGCTGTTTTAGTGCTCAATGTATGTACCATTGATCTATTGCCTAAGATTAATATTAATTTGTCTTCTATTAATGTTTCTTCTATTGACATTTTTGGGTTTGATAATGCTAGGAGACAAGCTCTAGGTACAATAGTATTACATTTATAGCTTGGACCTATTATTGTACCCACTCTGGTATATGTTATGTTAGAGAAGTTACCTTATAACCTTCTTCTTGGCAGACCGTGGATTCATGTTATGGGTGTAGTCTCGTCTACCTTGCATAAATCAATTAAATTCATTTGCAATAATCGAGTAGTCATAGTTTAGGCATACCCTGATGTTATGCACCTATGTGAGATGGTAGTTTTTGGTCAAGCTTTGGTTGTTCCTACCCTTATTCCTTTAGTGTCTTGCAATGCGTCGATGTCTACTCTAGCAACACCTACTACAAAGGATACTCTTGAGATAGATGTCCTTGAAGAAGATCCTTTTGAAGCAAGAAACCTTAAGTCTACTCCTACCTCTTCTCAAAGGAGTGTATGTCTTGGTAATGATTGGGGTCCTCTAGAATTTACAAAATCATTCAGTGGAGAGCATAAAGTCGACCTGATCTTCTTAGACCTTTTGATAAAATCATTCACACTTTCTGTCGAAGATGGTCATTATTTTATATCACGAGATAATGTGAATGTGAATTGTAATGTTCTCGGTGTTGATCCTCCTTCTAAGGAAGATGATCACACTTGTGTTAAGGAGGTTAATCTTGGTATTCCTATCAAGAAGGTTGATGGTTATCCCATAGAAGAGTGTGATCCCCCTTGCTGGAATAACACTCTTCGTGGATATTCTCCTCCTTTTTCTTCTATCTTTGTATCTTCTTTTTGTGAGCATTAAAACTTTTCTCTGCAAGAGAAAGGGTTGGTTCCTACTCCTCATCCTTTATCTAAGCAAGAGCATATTTCTTTGTGGTTTCTCAAAGCTCGTTTGATTACTCTTCCTCCTCCTACATGTAAGATATCTCAGAAACATAATAAAGAAAAACATTCTTTTTGTGCATACCATCAAGTGTCTGGCCATTCCACTAGTGAATGTAAGGCCTTGAATGACAAGATACAAAAACTTTATAATTCAGGTGCCATCACTCATTGATTTTTTGATGCACCGAGAAGTGATATTGAAGTTTACCTCTATCCCATTCTAGATATCCCAGATGGTTCTCCTCCCCTAAAATTTGGGGGTAGTGATAACTTGTTTTGGAGATTTGCATCCTTCTTTAAGGACCCCCTCTCTTTCTATGACTTTTGAATGAAGCATCCCTTGAGCAGACCCCATTTTCTTTTGAAGGGTTCTCGAGGGATCTCTTTCAAATTTTTTATATCAAATGAATTCCATGGCATATAGCTTGGGGGTAGCTTTAATAGACCTGTTTCACATCCTTACATATAGCTTGGGGGCATCCTGACTAGACTTTACATTTCAAACATCGCATTCCTTGAGTGGAATCCTCTTCCTTTTGAAGGGTTCTTGAGTGACCCCTTTGAAAGTCTTCCAACTTAACGATGGTCTGCATGGCTGTCTGCTCAATGGTATGGGTTTTCCTCCTTGAGCAGGGATTTCTTTTATCACTTTTACTTGGTGATACGAAATTTCCTCCTCGAGTGGGAATTATTTTTATCACTTTTACTCGATGATACGGGTTTTCCTCCTTGAGTGGGGATTGCTTTTGGGTAAAAGCACA
>CM021107.1:65786954-65857706 GCA_007115665.2 Sequoiadendron giganteum
TGGTATAGGTTTTCTTTCGCAAGATGGGATTTCTTTTATCACTTTTACTCGATGATACGGGTTTTCCTCCTCAAGTGGAGATTGCATTTATCACTCTTGAATTCATTTCTATATTTCTCTTCTCGATTGTATATACTGGATCGAAGATGAACATCTTCTTCATCCTAAGTATATTCTCTTTCTTCAGCTTCATAGTTTTGTAGAACTATGAATTCCTTTGCTCATCTCGCACTTTCCGGTTCACCAAACCGTGATCTACTTCCTCATCAATTCAGGTATACATTTCTTACTCTACAAATTCTTCAATCTAGTTTACCAAAGAACTCATCAGTATTCATGCTTTCTAAATTGGGGACAAAATATATAGGAGAAAATTTGCACCCCTAATGCAAATTCCCCTTTCATCCTCTTCCACTTTAGAAAACCTAAGGCGAAGGCTTAATTCCACCTAATCCTGTTGCCTTCGTTCCACTTGGTGTTTGTTTTGTGTGTCAGCAAAGGAATAACTATCGAGGACTCCCGCGTAGCGTAGAGACATTTGCATGACACATAGATGTTCGCATGGTGTGCTTACGTCCCTGACAGATTCTCATGTCTGGAGCCTATAGAGGCATTACAATCCCCATTGGGAGTTGAATTGTAACACCCTCTTTGGTCAACCAACCTGAATATGATCGTTCTCTTCACCCTTTCCTTCAAATTCACTCACCTTCATTCATTTCATGGCTAGTTGATCTCTTCACATCCTCTACAATCTCTTCACAAGCTCCCAGCAGCTTCTTCACAAACACTTTACACTTCATAGAAGCAAAATCAACACTCCATCACTTTAGTAGAGCAAGTGTGGAATGAACACCATTGCAACAGAGGCTTGAGTTCCTCTCATTTTCTCCCCCACTAGCCTTGAGTGCTTTGGGTGGAGGTTGTAAGCTTTCACTCCTCTCCTCTATTATTTGGTTGAGTAGCATAACACTGTTTTGTAGTGCTTTTGTGTTTACTTCACTTCTACTTTTCTATCTATCTATTTAACTATCCGTGGAGGTGGGAACACCAAAATGGGGTTTTGACTAAGGCAAAACCCTATATAGCCCCAACTCTCTCTCTCTCTCTCTCTCTCTTGTGTGTGGGTATTGAAGAAGTTCACAAGCTGAAAGCTTCATCACTCACATGGTTGTAAGCATTTCCTTTCCCTTATTCTCCTTATCCTTATCATTTCTATTTCAATATATTATAGCTTTATCTCTTTTTGTCACTTTCTAGAAGTTATTAGCAATAAACTTGCGAGTAGTCACTCTATCATTTTTTGTGATAAACTTGCTCTCTAGTACATATGAGATGCCAGTACGCCTTTGGGACACCAGTGTGCCACACTATCATCCATATTCTATGATTTCAACCTTTGATCGAGAGCTTTTCAATTTGTCTAGAGAACCTTTGTGACCTACTTCTTTTGGTTCTAGAACTCTCACTGATGTTCTTTGAGGTAGTTTAGGGAAGTTCGCCTTGTGAAGCTCTCTGATTGAAGAGAAATCGTGAGTAGTGAATCCCCCTTCTCTACACTCAAACCTATATTTTTATTTTTGGTTCCATCAGTATTTAGCTTAATCTTCCAAATCCAAGTTATAGATTGCATTTTGAAGTTAATTTTTAATATTTCTCCCCAAAGTGTTGTTTAATTAGGACCCCCATCCTTGCAAAAAAAATGAAATCAATAGATTCACACTTTGACTTGACTCACCTTGTAAATGACAGTCCTTTCATTGTGTGGATCTCATTTCCTAAAGAAATAAAGAAAGATAGATCCATCAAACCCAATTTCCATTCATTTTTGTTTAGCAAAAACTACCTATATATATATATATATATATATATATATATATATTTATTTATTTATTTCAATTATGAGGGGATATTTAAAGGTAATTACTATAATTAGTTTATGGGGAGATGTTAGAGTAAATTAGTTATCCTTAGTTGTATCAAGACAAACCATTGATGGGGCCTACAACCACATACATCACTGACTGTAGACACCTCACTCCACTCCTCATTAATTCTCTACCAACTACTACAAAATGTAGCCTATAATGTGTTATGCATATTTTCTATAAATTGAATATGAATACAATGAGTTGTGTGCTCAATTTTGTAGCCAATTCTCTTTGTGTCTTTTTGTTTCTATTTTCAATATTCACAATTCTCTAGCCTATTTTTTTGTCCAATGATTTAGAACCTAACTAAATAAAATCGTGTCTATCTATTCAAAAGTGATCTTACATATGATTGGACCTCTAATCTAAAATACTCTCTACTTAAATAATCATTTTCTTCAATGGTTAAATAGTCAAACACCATTTTAATGAATATGAATAAGGTAGATAATTCTATTATTTTGTATTAACCAAAATTTACCTTTAATCATTAAACTCAATAATATTATAAAATAAGCTATAGACCTTTAATCCTAAATCAAAAGTAGATCTTTATTGTCTATTCATTTGTGAAATCCCCCTCCATTTTTTTGGAAATTAATCCTCAAACTACATATCATTAAACTTCTCTATATTCTTTTCACCCTCCCCACCATCACCATATCTTTCCTTGATAGTAATGTGTGTGCATTCATTTCTCCATCTCCTCTCATCCTACCTAGACACCACTTTTATTTGAATTAAACTGAATAATTTCACCCAATTCACATGGTTGCAGTGGAGAAAGATAGGCGATAAAATTCAATTTTATTTTGTTTGAATTAGGTGTTCATGTGTTGTAATCTAAGGTTTAAACATATTCACTACACAAACTCCTGATGGTGTATTTTGCATGAAACCGTTACTATTGTAACTAAATTTAGAATAGGGATTAATTTAGTTTTTTTTTGTTTTGTATTAGTTTCTATGTTGTTCAAATAAGCTAAAGTCCTCTATTTAAAGAGGCTATTGTAATCTTTTTTCTAAGGAAGGAAGTTTAATAAAAATAAATTATGCTACTGTAGCAGTTCCAAAACTATGTTTGTTTCTTTTCTTTTCGTGTCTCTACCTTTCTAGTAGATTGGTATTAGAGCCAAGTGGATCAAGTTTATGATATTGGTAGTCTTATGAAAATTTAAAATTTTTTAACAAAGAAGCTTGCAGACATGGCAACAAATGGTAATACTCAGCCCCAAATTCCCATTTTGAATGGTAAGAACTATGATTTTTGAGAAATTAAGATGAGAACTTTATTCTATTCACAAGATATTTGGAATTTGGTAGAAAATGGTTTTGTAGAATCTCAAGATGAAGCAGGGCCGATAAGGCATAAATATAGGGAGAAAATAATAAGCTTAAAGACAAGAAAGTAAAGGATGCAAAAGCTTTATTTCATATCTAACAGGAAATGGATGTGACAATCTTTCCTAGAATCTCAGTAGAAACAAAATCTAAGAGGGCATGGGAGATTTTGGAGATAAACTATCAAGGTAGTGCAAAGGTAAAAGTAGCTAAATTATAATATCTTAGAAGAAAATTTAAAAATTTGCAAATGAGTGAATCAAAGTCTATAGACCAATTTATGAGTCAGGTCATGAATGTTATAAATCAAATTAGAACTAATGGAGAAGAATTTAATGATGAAAATATTATAGAAAATATTCTTAGGTGTTTACCTAGTAAATTTGATGCTATAGTAGTAGCAATTGAAGAATCGAAGGATTTGACACAGTTATCTGTAGATGAATCAATAAGATCTTTGTTAACACAAGAGTCCAAAATGAATAGAAATAACAATACTTCTTCTAAGAATGCTTTCAAGTCACATGAATCATATATCAGAGGAAGAGGAAGGTCAAGCTTCAAAGGAAGAGGCAGAGGTATAGAAGGAAGTATTAGAAGTGATTCAAATCAAGGTGAAAATAATAATTAGAATTACAATAATAGAGGATGAGGCAACAATCATTCCCAACAACATTCATAGAGGTTTGATAAATCTAGAATTCAATGTTATTATTGCAAAAAATATGGACATTATTCAAATGGATGTAGAAAGAAACAAGATGTGGATAACCACAATGCTAATTATACAAATGAATCTACATCTAATTATGACAGTATGTTCATCACATGTAATGTTGCTCAAGAGAGCACTAGAAAAATTTGGTTTTTGGACAATTAATGCAATAACCATATAACTGGGAATAAAGATTTATTTCCTAGCCTTGATGATTCTATAAAGTCTAAATTTAAGTTGGGAAATGATAATAAAGTGGCTATAACAGGTAAAGAAGTTATAAATGTTTTGACAAAATATGGTGAAAGAAAGTTTATTCTTGATGTTTATGTTATACCTTGATTAAAGCATAATCTTGTGAGTGTTAGATAACTATTACAAAAGGGGTATGGTATATACTTTATGGATAATATTTGCACAATATTGGATAGATTTCCAAATGATGGGTTGATTGCAAGAGTGGAGATGATCAAGAATCGAATTTTCCCCCTTCAAATTATGTCCACCTAAGGAGCTAAAGAAGGCAATTTCAAAACTATATGTTTACACCAATCATGGTTATGGAATTTGAGGTATGAGAATTTATATTTTGGAGGTTTGAGAAATTGTTAAAGGATTACCTTCTATAGAGCAGCCAACCAATTCATGTGAGAGTTGTATTTTCACAAAACAACATAGAGAGTTTTCCTGTAGTAACCTCCTATAGAGAAAGGGTATTATTGGAGATAGTTCATAGTGATATATGTGGACTAATGCAAACTCCATCATTTGGAGGTAGTATTTAATTTCTAACCTTCATTGATGATTTTAGTAGGAAGACATGGGTATATTTTCTCAAGACGAAGTTTGAAGCCTTCAATAAATTCAAGGAGTTGAAGTCTATGGTGGAAAAACATAGTGGACTATATATCAAAATACTCAATAGAGGTGGTGAATATAGTTCTAATGAATTTATAGATTTTTGTAGAGATCATGGAATCAAGAAACAATTTACAAAAAGGTACACACAATAGAAAAATGGTGTAGTAGAGAGAAAGAATAGAACCATAATGGAAATGGCTAGGAGCTTGTTGAAGGAAAAAAACTTGTTTAATAATTTTTGGGCAAAAGTAGTAGTGTGTGCCATACAAATTTTGAATAGAATTCCTACAAAGAGTATGAAGGATGAAATTCCACAAGAAGCATGGAACGGTAAGAAGCATAGTGCATTTCATTTGAGAATTTTTTGTTGTGTTGCATATTCACTAGTTCCATCTGAATTGCGAAGGAAATTAGATGATAAAAGTGAGAAATGTATTTTCATTGGTTATAGTGAACAACCAAAAGCATATAAATTGTATAATCCCATTTCAAAGAAAGTGATTGTCAGTAGAGGTGTCAAATTTACGAAAGAAGAAGCATGGGATGGAAGCATTGAAAAATCAATCATAATTCAAGCACCAATACCACAAAATGAAAAAGAATCTAAAGAATAAATTATGCAAGCTGATCAATCAAGTCCACATGCAGGAAGAAATACACCAAAAAGAACTCCATGAAATGTTGTACAAGGTGAATCATCAGGTCACGCACATCGTCCTACTCCTAATTCACAAGTGATGAATCATATCCAACTATTGCCTCATTAAGGTCAAAATATAAAGGTATGAAAGTGAGAAGTTTGAAAGAGATCTATAATCATGGAGAAGAAAATTTGGATTTATGCTCAATTTTTTCTTTATTCTCTCATGATCTCATGTATTTTAAAGAAGCAATTAAGGAGGATAATTGGATCAAGGCTATGGATGAAGAGATGAATTCTATTTATAGAGATCACACATGGGAGCTAGTTGATCTACCTAAAGGTAAGGATATCATTGGATTCAAATGGGTTTATAAAACCAAATTTAATGCAAAAGAAGAGATTGAAAAATATTAGGCAAGGTTAGTAGCAAAAGGATTTACAGAACATTATGGAATTGATTACAATGATAAAATTTCTCCAGTTGCTAGACTTGATACTGTTAGAATGGTTTTAACAATAGCTGTAAACAAAATTGGAAAATTTTACAAATAGGGGTCAAATCATCTTTTTTGAAAAGTTTTCTACAAGAAGAAGAAGTGTATGTGAAGCAACTACCAAGTTATGAAGTGCATGAACATGAATAAATGGTCTACAAATTGAAGAAGAAACTTTATTGTCTGAAACAAGCACCAGGGGATGGTATACCAAGATTGATTCATACATGCAAAGCAATGGATTCAATAGAAGAAAGAGTGAGCCAACATTGTACACAAAGATCAATAAAGAAGGAAATATTTTGATAATGTGTTTAAATGTTGATGATTTAATTTTCATAGTAAGTTTTTCTATAGATATATTTAAATCAGAAATGAAGAAAGAAGTTGAGATGATAGATTTGAGTTTTATGAAGTGTTTTTTGGGCATTGAAATTGTTCAATCAGATAAAGGAATTTTAACTAGTCAATCAAAATATGCAAATGATGTATTGAAAAGGTTTAGAATGGTGAATCGTAATCCAACATATACACCAATTGCAATAGACACTAAAGCTAGCAAAGAAGACAAAGGACCTAATGTTGATTCTATAATTTTTTAAAAATTAATTGGAACTTTGATGTATCTTACAACTACAAGACTGGATATCATGTATGGGGTTAGTTTAATCTCAATATTCATGGAGTCACCAAAAGAATCATATTGGCAAGTTGGAAAGAGTGTATTCAGATATGTGATAGGTACAATAGGATATGAAATATTTTATTCCAAAACTAATGATTTTTGTTTGAATGGTTATACTGATAGTGATCGTCCAAGTAGCATTGATGATATGAGGAGTAATTTTGGATATGTTTTTCATTGTGGGATAGGTATAGTCTCATGGGCATCAAAAAAACAACCTATAGTGACAATTTCATCAATAGAAACTAAATATGTAGTAGCTACATCAACAGGGTGCCAACCGATTTGGATGAGGAAAGTTTTGATAGATTTATTGCAAGCTTAGGAGGAGCCAACAAAAATCTTTTGTGATGAAAAATCGGCAATTGCATTGTCAAAGAATCATGTTTTTCACAAGAGGAGCAAGCATATTGATACAAAACATCATTTTATCAAAAAGTTGGTGAATGATGGTGAAAATCAACTAAAATTTCATAGATCTGAAGATTAGTTAGTAGATATATTTACCAAGTCATTAGAAAAAGATGTATTTGAACATTTAAGATAGAGTTTGGGCATTCTAAATGGTAAAATAACCAATGGTAGAAATTAAGAGGGAGTGTTAGAATAAACCAAATAATTTCTCCTAGTTTACATGGTTGCGATGGAGAAAGCTAGGGATAAACTTCAATTTTATTTTGTTTTAATTAGGTGTTCATGTTTTGTAAAGATATTCCCTACATAGATAAACTCTTGATGGCATATTTTGTATGAAATAGTTACTGTTGTAACTGAATTTAGAATAGGGATTAATTTAGTTTTATTTCTATTTTGTATTAGTTTCCCTTGTGTTCGAATAAGCTAAAGTCCTCTATTTAAAGAGGCTATTGAAATCTATTTTCTAAGGAAGGAATTTTAATAAAAAATAATTATGTTGTTGTAGCAGTTCCAGAGTTGTGTTATTTTTCTCTATTTTTCATGTCACTACCTTTCCAACAACTTTCTTTGCACATAAGACTGAAATTAAATGTGATTTACTTGTATAATTTGATCTCAAACTTTTCTCACACTATGAGAAGCTATGGTATTAATTTTAATTAATAGTTTTTCCTTTAGTTCTTTTTTGCTGGTTCTATACAATGTATGAAGATAGTTTTGTAGTTGTGTTTTGAAATAGAAGAATGTGCTTTGATGTAGCAACAGTTTGAAGAAACAATTGTTGGAAATGCAACTACTCTAAGAGGGGGGGTGAATTAGAGGAGTAAATTTCTTACAAAACAAACAACAAGGCCATCTTATGACATACACTATGACATACAATGTTGACTTGAAACATTTAGAACTTCACCAGCATAAGCAAAAGAGAAACTTTTGAAAGATTAAATGGATAACACAACCAACTTATAACACATTTCTTGATCAAGCATAGTTTTATTGTTCATATAAGGCAAAATGGACAAGTTTTCAAAATGCTTTCTTTTGCAGGGGTAAATAGATTTTCAGACAATAGTACATAATATGTAAAAAATACCTGAACCAAGAACACTAGAAAATAAAGTTGAACAAAGATGCATATCAGAGCATTTTGAGAAACTAAAACAAAAATTTCAGCATAAATGATAGTAGGAAATATTGTGTGCACGAAATAATAGAGACACAAAAATATGTCGAGTGGAAAACCCTCTTGGGGTAGAAAAACCACTCCAAAATGCCCTGTAGGCTTAACCTCAAGAACGAATTACAACATTGTTCTGAGCACCAACTCAGTCACTAATACAATCTGAAGCACCTACTTCAATAGGTGTATCAACTCATTTTCAATGTCTCTTACTATATAAACTTTGCAAAGTAAGGACCTTACAATTGCACTATGTGTGCAATCCTAAAATCTCCACTAAACAAAAAATATTTCAATAATTCCAAATACACAATTTACTAGCTGTAACAGTACAAGAGAATAAACTCTTTTTCACAAAACTAAAAACACATCCATGTTATAGAAACCAAAGACAGTATAAGAAAACATATCTCTCGTCTTTTCTTTCTGTTGACAAGAAGTCACTCTTCTTTCTTCAAATGTATATATTTTTTTTCTTTTAAAAAACAACCTTATAAAAATGGCTTACATTCATATTTTTATAGAAACAAAAAATAGTTATTTCCTTTTAAGAACCCGTATCACAAAAACAAACTAGGGTTTGTAACAAAATTTACAAAACACTTCAGTTATCTAGAATACCCATACTGGGTTTACATGCTTTTTGTTTTAAACAATGCCACTGTAGATTCAATGAAATGATATCAAAAGATCATAGAACCCTAGAGTGTTAAACTTAGGTTAAACCCAAAATGAATAGTTTAGTAGAGATCATAAAAAATTTCATTAACTTTATTTTAAACTAACAAAACTGTAGCCAGGAAATATTCTCTTTTATAAACAACTTGATCAGATAAAATAGGAGAAGAAACTGAAATAAAACAACATTATTTTACCTGGTTTATGGTGAAATGAGCGAAACAGACAAGCCAATAAAAAAAAAAAAATCCATAACTGCCCGTAGCAGAGTAAAGACTAAAAACCACCACCTTATAGTCAACTAAGCTAAATTCAGTATACATGTTTTGCGCACAACCAACCAACATTCCATGTTGGAAAATAAAAGCAACAAATCTACAAACTTCCAAAGGGCAACAGCTGGAGATAAGGTTTGGTTGATAAAAATCCTAATACTGCCTTTTCCTTGCTACCACAGGTTATACAAACCTTTAAACAAAATTCAGTAACATTTAAAATCCGTTGCACTTTAGGTCAAAAAACATCATTAACAAACAATAATACTACCTTCAAATCCGTGGACAAAACAAATAATTGCAACCTCGACAACATAATAAGGCTAATGAAAAAATGTCAAAGAACCTTTCTATGCTACCAACTCACAAGCCGTGTGAGTGAGGGAAAACAACTGTCCAAGTCAAGTCCACATAAAAAAATGATGCCATGTCATTTTCCAAAAATGACTTTAACTTTATTCCATAAACGAGTCTGAGCCACAAACAAGTCCAATTCAACGGAAGCATGAACTGAAGCACATTTCATCAAGGACAAATAAACTCAACAAACTCCCCATTTGTCCTTGATGAAAAACAAGCCAAAGCCAAGCCATCATCAGAGCCAATGGTGAATCAGAAACCACAATAATATCACTTCTCCCCCTTTTTTGTCACAAGGACAAAGGATAAAACAAATAGAATGAAACAGCTGCAGATAAAACATGAAGCAGTGATGCCATGGGAAACACCGAGAGGCTGCTTAGAGAGATGAACGGCTACTCCGCAACAAATGATGGAACTTAAGAGAGCAACGATTGAGATACAAATCCTAACCGAGAATGAAGCCCTTCAAAGACTTCTTTAGCCAAGGGCTTTGTAAAAATATCTACCACTTCTACTTGTGTGAAAACATATTGCATTGTTACCTCATTAGCCAAAACCTTTTCCCTTAGAAAATGAAACTTAATGGCAATATGTTTAGTTCTTGAGTGCATAACAAGATTTTTAGACAAGTTAATGGCACTTGTGTTATCACAAAAAATAGAAACAGGTTGATCAACATCAATACCCATGTCTGATAGTGTCTGAGCCATCCAAAGAGGCTAAGTACAATAAGAAGTAGCTACAATATATTTAACTTCAGCAGTTGATAAAGAAACATAATCTTTCTTTTTACTATGCCAAGCAACAAGACAATCACCAAGATAAAATGTTGCACCACTCGTTCTTTTTCTATCATCTAAACAACTAGCCCAATCAACATCAGTAAAAGCTATCAAAGTAAAATCATTGTTTGTAGGATACCATAAACCAAAATCAAGAGTACCCTAGATATACTTGAAGATTCTTCTTACAACAATAAGATGAGATTGTTTTAGCACAGATTGAAATCTAGATACCATACACATAGCTTGCATTAAATCAAGCCTGGAGGCAATCAAGTATAACAAACTACCAATCATTGACCGATACTTTGTTTGATCAACATCAAGAGAATCATCAGTTTTAGACAATTTATAGCTAGTCACCATAGGTGTGCTTACGAGATTACAGTCATCCATTTGAAACTTTTTCAACATCTCTTTGGCATATTTTATTTGTGACAAAAATATTCCTTGTTCAAGCTATAAAACTTGAAGACCAAGAAAGAATGTTAGTTCACCGAACATTGACATTTCAAATTCAGATTCCATAATCTTTGAAAACATTTTAGACAAAGCATCGTTATTGCAGCAAAAGATTATATCATCTACATAAACCTCAACAACTAGAATATCATTTCCTTCAACTCTAACATAGAGATTACTATCAACACCACCTCTTTTGAATCCATTTGTTGTTAAATGTGCATCCAATCTTGAATGAGCTTATTTAAGACCATATAGGGCCTTTTTCAATCTGTATACATGATCAGATTTATCTTTCGCAACAAATCCTTCTGGTTGTTCCATATGCACTTCTTCATCAAGATAACCATTCAAGAATGTAGTTTTCACATCCATTTGGTAAACCTTAAAATTCTTGAAACAAGAGTATGCTAAGAAAATTCTAATTGATTCAATATGAGAAATACATGCATAAGTTTCACCAAAGTCTATACCTTCCTATTGTGCATATCATTTGCGCACAAAACATGCTTTGTTCCTTATTACTTTTCCACATTCATCCAGCTTGTTTCGAAAAACCCATTTTCCACCAATAACACTTTTATCATCAGGTCTTGGGACTAGCTCCCAAGTCTTATTCTTTTCAATTTGACCGATCTCTTCCTACATAGCTTTCAACCAACAATTATCATTTAAAACATCAGATACAACTTTAGCCTCAAAATCAGTTACCAAACAGAAATGTTCAGCAATTTGTGCTTGCTCATCAAATTTTTCTCTTCTTCTTGTTAAAATCCCAACATTACCATCCCCAATGATTAGATCTTGAGTATGATTCTTAAAAAAAATCCTGTAGGGTGGCTTTGGAGGTGTTACTACCTTAGAGCTTGAAGCATCCTCCTGTAGAACATTATCTATTTCATCAGATTTATGAGTAATGACAAGACCTAACATAGGTTCCTCATCACCATCCCACACAAGATCATCATCAAGAAACAATTCTTCATCAAATTTGACATTAAAAGATTCAAAAATTCTATTCAAACTTTTATTGAAGCACCTGTAGGCTTTACTATGAGTAGAGTATCCTAGAAATATACCTTCATCCGATCTAGATTGAAAGTTGCCTAAGTTTTCACCATCATGTTTGATAAAACATTTACAACCAAAAATTCAGAAGTATTTAATTGAAGCTGATTTACCATGCCAAAGTTCATATGGAGTGAAATTAGATTTCAATCCAATTTGTACCATGTTTAAAGTATAAACAGCTATATGAACAACTTCTTTCCAGTACTTGCCTGACAGTTTTGCTTCATCTAACATTGTCCTTGCCATCTCTTTTATTGTTCTATTTTTCCTCTCAACAACCCCATTCTGTTGAGGTGTTCTTGCAGCAGCATATTGTCATTTTATGCCATGTTTCTCATAGTAATCTATAAACTCTTGAGAGGTAAACTCACCTCCCTTGTCTGACCTTAAGCATTTAAGCTTTGTGTCAGCTTCTTTCTCAACCATCTTTTGAAAGATTTTAAATCTGTCAAAGGCTTCTAACCTATGTTAGAGAAAAGTTACCCAAACCATTCTTGTATAGTCATCTACAAATAACATGAAATATTGCTCACCATTTATAGACCTTGTCCTAGTGGGACCACACAAATTAGTGTGTACAAGCTACAAAGGTTTAGTTGAAGCATGTTCTTTTGATTTAAAACTAACCTTTGTTTGTTTACCTCTTAGACATTCCTTACAAACAACATTTTTAGGTTACTTAGAATAGGCAAACCTCTTACATTCTGGTTTTTGTTGATCCTAACCAGATTATCAAAGTTAACATGTCCTAACCGTTTATGCCACAACCAATTTTCTTCCACTTAACCCATAAGACATATGCCTTCACTGCATTCATGATTGGAAGAGTCAAGAAGATTATAAACATTACCTTGTGTTCATAATCCAGTTGCAACTATTTTACCTCATTTGTTCTTTATAGCACAACCTTGTGAGTTGAATATAACATTATAACCATTGTCACAAATTTGAATAACACTTAATATTTTGTTTAAGACCTTCTACCTAATACACATCATAAATAGGAGTATCATCATTTAGAAGCAGAGAGCCTTTACCTTTAATCTCAATTCTTGTATTGTCACCAAACTTTACATAACCTCCTGAATAATATTCAAGCTTAATAAACTTGTTTTCTATCACCAGTCATGTGATTGGAACAACCACTGTCCAAAACCCACAATGCCTTCTTTTTGGAAAGAAGAGTGGTTTGGACAAACATTGATTGTTCTATGTTTTGAACAAACTTGGGTCTCCAAACTTTTCCAGAGATATGTTTACCTTGTTTGCACTGTTTGGATGTGTGACCAATAGAGTTGCACGTGAAACACCTAATAGTATTAGGAAAGCCAAAGAACTATTTGCGACCAAAGCTAGACGTTCTAGACATCATTATTCTACAATTTCTTACTTTGTGTCCAAACTTATTACAAAAGAAACAATAACCATGAAAGAAAGCATTAAACCTGAAATTGGTTCGTTGATGTTCAAATGGCTGCTTCTTCTCAGCTGCCTTAACGTTTTGATTTAAAGGTTTTGAGCATTCACCAGTGTTGAATCCAATACCAGTCATATCTTTATGCTATTTTTGTTTCCCAAGTATATCATTCAAGTGAATAGTATTCTCATAACCTTCAATCTATTTTTTAAGATTGACAACCTATTGTTCACGATTTTGAATCTCTTTATCTTTATCAATAAGAACTGATTGGAGAGTATCCACCATTCTTTTAGAATCATCAAGTTCAATTTGTAAATTGGTGACCAAACTATCTGGACTATGTTCTCTGTCTGGACTAAGTTCTTGAGAAATAATATGTTTCTTTAATCTTTTTATTTCTTGAAGAGCACAAAGTAATTCAATTTCACACTTTTCTACTTTAGACTATTTTTTAGATTCTTCATTTGGTGTTTCCTCTGACTCTTTGTTTGAGGTCTTTTGAGTTTCTACTTTAGCCATAAATAAAGTCAAGTCTTCATCATCCAGTGAGCCATCAGACTCAAAATCTGTGTCTTCTTTTGAAAAAAGACTTTTTTTTAGTTTAAAGTTAAACTTCTTTTTAGGATAGTAAGTCTTTTTCCTAAGCTATTTTTCTAGTTTTTCATCTTAATAGGACTGATCAACATAAGGATATTTAGTAGCAAAGTATCTAGGTTTTCCACAAGTAAAACATTTAAAAGGCATCTTACCCTTATACTTCTTTTTTAGTTTCTTGAGAAGAAGAGCTTCTTTAGAGTTTGATAAATCAGAATCACTATCATCCGATAAATCTTTCTTTTTTGCCTTAAAGGCAGTTTCTTTTCCAGTGAAAGTATTTTTCTTGATTCGCATTTCATAGGTAGTCAAAGTACCTTGTAAACTTCTGAGCTGGTCAAAGTGTTTCTTTTCTTAAAGAGTTGCAATTTTAGCTTCAAATTTATTTGGTAAAGTTCTGATAACCTTAGTTACAACATCAAACTCCTTTACCTCTTCTCCTAACCCTTTCATAGCATTGACAACTTCATCAACTCTTAACAAATAATCAACTACCTTTTCATCATCCCTCATTTTTATTTCTTCAAACTGACGTTTTAGACTAAGGACTTTTGACTGTTTAACTTTTTCATTTCCTTGATAGATAGTTTCCAATTTAATCCAAATTTTCCTATTAGAATTGCAATTCATGACCTTGATAAAAACATCTTTAGTCAATGCACACAAGAGAGCATGTTTTGCTCTAGAATTGGTTTCAAATATTTTTTTTTCATTAGAAGATGTGGGCAGTGCAGTTGGTACAGTGTACCCAGTTAACACTATACTCCATACATCAAGATTGATAGAAATCAGATATGTTTACATTTTGATCTTCCAAAAAACATAATCCATTCCATCAAACAATGGAGCTCTTCTCATAGATGTGTCTTCATGAGCTTGAGACATTTTAAACAAACTTCCAAGACCATAAACAATCCTAGGTTGGTTAAACCTGACAAAGGACCCTATGCTCTGATACCACTTGTTGGAAGTGGAACTACTCTGAGAGGGGGCGTGAATCAGAGGAGTAAATTTTTTACAAACCAAACAACAAGGCCATCTTATGACATACATTATGACATACAATGCTAACTTGAAACATTTAGAACTTCACCAGCATAAGCAAAAGAGAAACTTTTGAAAGATTAAATGGATAACACAACCAACATATAACACATTTCTTGATCAAGCATAGTTTTATTGTTCGTATAAGGCAGAATGAACAAGTTTTCAAAATGCTTTCTTTTGCAGGGGTAAATAGATTTTCAGACAACAGTACATAATACGTAAAAAATACCTGAACCAAGAGCACTGGCAAATAAAACTGAACAAAGATACATATCAGATCAGTTTGAGAAAATAAAACAAAACTTTCAACATAAATGACAGTAGGAAAGATTGTGCACATGAAATAATAGAGACACAAAAAGATGTCGAGTGGAAAACCCTCTTGGGGTAGAAAAACAACTCCAAAATGCCTTGCAGCCTTAATCTCAAGAACGGATTACAACATTGTTTTCAGCACCAACTCAGTCACTGATACAATCCGAAACACCTACTTCAATAGGAGTATCAAGTCCTTTTCAATGTCTCTTACTATATAAAATTTGCAAAGTAAGGACCTTACAATTGCACTGTGTGTGCAATCCTAAAATCTCCACTAAATAAAAACTATTTCAATAATTCCAAATACACAATGTATTGACTGCAATAGTACAAGAGAATAAACTCTTTTTCACAAAACTAAAAACGCATCTTTGTTATGGAAACTAGAGACAGTATAAGCAAACATATCTCTCCTCTTTTCTTTCTTTTGACAAGAAGTCACTCTTCTTTCTTCAAATGTATATTGTTTTTTTTTTCTTTTACAAAACAACCTTATAAAAATGGCTTACAACCATATTTTTATAGAAACAAAAAACTGTTATTTCCTTTCAAGAACCCATATCACAAAAACAAACTAGGGTTTGTAACTGAATCTACAAAACACTTCAGTTATCCAGAATACCCATACTAGGTTTACATGCTTTTCGTTTCAAACAATGCCACTGGAGATTCGATGAAATGATATCAAAAGATCATAGAACCCTAGAATATTAAACTCGAGTTAAACCCAAAATGAATCTTTTAGTAGAGATCATAGCAAATTTCATTAACTTTATTTTAAACTAACAAAACTGTAGCCAAGCAATCTTCTCTTTTATAAACGACTTGATCAGATAAAATAGGAGAAGAAACTGAAATAAAACATCATTGTTTTACCTGATTCATGGTGAAATGAGCGAAACTGACAAGCCAAGAAAAAACCTTTTGCCATAATTGCCCGTAGCAAAGTAAAGACTAAAAACCACCAACTTACAGTCAACCAAGCTAAATCCAGTATACCTATTTTGTGCACAACCAACGAACATTCCATGCTGGCAAACAAAAGCAACAGATCTGCAAACTTCCAAAGGGTGGCTGCTGGAGATAGGGTTCGGCTGATAAAAACCACAATACTGCATTTTCCTTGCTACCACAGGGTATACAAACCTTTAAAAAAAATTCAATAACATTTGAAATCCACTGCACTTTAGGTCAAAAAACAGCATTAACAAACAATAATACTGCCTTCAAATCCGTGGACAAAACAAATAATTGCAAGCCTGACAACATAATAAGGCTAATGAAAAAATGTCAAAGAAACTTTCAATGCTGCCAAATCACAAGCCACGTGAGTGAGGGAAAACACCTGTCCAAATCAAGTCAACACAAAAAAATGATGCCATGTCATTTTCCAAAAATGACTAGCTTTATTCCACAAACAAGTCTGAGCCACAAACAAGTCTGAGTCAACGGAAACATGAAACAGCGTGAAGCACAAACTGAAGCACATGTCATCAAGGACAAATAAACTCAACAACAGCCATCGAACAGAGACTCTACATATATTCTGGGAATGCAATCAAGTTTGTGTGTTTCGAATTATATGAAATATAGACCATTTTAGTTCATCCTTCTGTTTTACATCTATGTTTTATTTCTGTGTTTTATCTCTGTTTCTTGTTCTTTGTTTCTCCTCTGCCTCTTCCTTCACTATTGATACTTAATTAATGCTACACAGAAAGTCAGATCAACAGAAATAGAATGCTTTTTGTACAGGCTTTACTTTTCAATCAATTTCAATTATATTGAAAATAATTATCTCCCCAAGTGGATTCTACACAGCGCAGCGCATACTTTATTAATGCTCCACAGAAAGCCAGATCAACAGAAATAGAATGCGTTTTGTACAGGCTTTACTTTTTCAATCAAATTCAATTATGTTAAAATAATTATCTCCCCATGTGGATTCGACAGAGCGCATGATGTCAATAGTACGATGTAGGGTTAAACTTGTCGATTTCTTGACTATATTGTTGATTAGATGTCTACTGTTTGTGGACTGTATTCATAACTCCTCCCTAAAAGAAGCTCAAATTACTGCTCTTCGGAACGTTGTGAATTCTGTCATAAATCGCTGTAATAAATCTACACCTTCGATTGCCTTGTTTTTTGAGCCTCATATACCGAAAAGAATTATATTGACTGGACTCTTGATTAGATGTTTCGGAGCAGGACTGACATACCAGTTGGCCGAAATCGGCCACATTATTACTTTTATCATGGCAAAAGTATACTTTTTTAAAGTGCGTTCTGTTTTCTTCTTGTTCATTATATGCTTGGTCCAATAAAATAATATTGGATTCTCCTTTCCCTTTTTTAAGTTTTTCTACAAATTCATACTTCGGTCAAAGAAGTTACCGTATCGTCAATGAAAAGATTAAATGTCTTACTTTTCTTTATTAAAGTCAGAAAAAAATGGGACTTTTTAGGGGAAAGGGGCCAATCAGTTGTGGGGATTAATTATGTGAGCATGTAGTGATTGTTTATGTTATGTGGATTAATTATGTGAATAGGTAGTGATTGTCTGAAATATCATAGGATTTATTTATTTTTAAATATGGACTGATTTTTCATCTATCTATAATTAAGGTTTGGTGGTGTGACTCATCATACAACTTGCCACATCAGCTTATTTATTGAAAAGTATCCAAGTTTTGACGCTTGAAATATTTTACCTAAACTTAATCATGGTACCTACTTCTATTAGTTGAACCAAAAAATATTTTGTTGCTTGTAAAATATCATATTTTTATTTAAAATAAAATTTATATACAACCTAAATAGACCAAATATCTATTGGTAGCCATACATGGTTGTTATCTTATCTTTTATATTCAACACAAATCAACCAATAGTTGAACACATAAAAAACTATTTTTTGTTATAAAATCAAAACATAAATATTTAAAATACAACTTATATAAAAAAAAATGGACCAGTAGTTTAATAGTAATTTTAAAAATAAATCTTTCACATTTAATGGAAAAATACATGATTTTTATTATGCTTAACTTTTATATTTGTGATGGTATGTAAACTATTGATATGAAATACTCTAATGCTTGTACATTGCTGCCCCAATAGTTGTACACATAAGAACAACATTTTTTCTCCATGATAACAATACTTGTTTAAATAAGTGTTTTAATTTATTAAATGAGCAATTTATTTTATAAATGACACACTTATAGTGGATAGTTATTTTATTTGAGACAAAAAAATATTTGTTTCATTTATTCATGAATGTATTTATGGTTTTTTATATAACATTGATAGCTTCTCATTTGTTCAAGTATGGGTCTATTTTGACCAACATTTGATTTTTTTTTATTTACATGTGAATTATTTATTTACAATTTATAGTATAAATATGTGAAAAGACTAAATATTATAAACACTAGTACTATAAAGACAATGAGATCCTGCACAACTAATGGCCCCTCTCTTTTAAATGCATGAAATGATAGATTATAAAATAGAAACATAATATTATAATTTTTCAATTTCATAGAAGAGAAGACATATTTTCCTGATAATGCCCAATTACTTGGTTATCGAAGCTTTTAATCACAGACGCTCAAGACAACTAACTCTGTGTTTAAAGCTTGCAAATTACTAATTATTTGGTGATGGCTCGTGTGAGAATACTTTTGTTCATTTCAGGGTCTTTTTGAGTGCCTTTCACAGGCCTCAATTTAATACCTTGTGTTTTTCATGGATATGGTCTAGCATAGAATGTAGGACAGCAATTCACTATCTGCTGTTTCTAGGCTTTTTGATTGTTGTCAAAGCTTCTTTATCTTTTGTTATCTCATTTTTATATTTTTGTACCTCTGTTTTGTTTCATCCAATAAAAGACGTTATAAATGATTGATTTCATTTTTTTTTCATTTCACAAATTTGTAGGTTGGTCAAATATATGTAAAAACATCCAATGCAACAAAATTGAATCTTGTTAAATAATTTATAAATTTAATGTATTAAGTTGAACATTTTCAAATAGAAAAAGAAAAAATTCAATACAACAAGATTGAACTTTATTCTACAATCTAAATTTATTGTATTTATAAATATCTTTATATGACTATTAAATTGTTGAGAGAAATTTTCGATCAATTTTAACAAAAATATTTTCTTTATAATACAACGGACGATTAAAAACTACAATAAACTTCACATGTGTACATGCACTAAAATCATACAAATTTAGATTTGTTTTAGTGCATCAAAGTGAAGTGTTATTTCTTGTAGTGTGGAAAATAGTTGAATGATTATTAATTGAATATCAAAGAAAAGAAGATAGCAATGTATAACACAAACATGTGTTCAATCCGTGTTAGTCAAAAGGAATATATAAGAATCAAATAAATTTTGAGAATTAAATCTATAGATATGAGATCACTGGAACTCCTACAAAATCAACCTAAAACAAAAAATACCATAACCAAAATAATAGTAAAATATTTAAAAATAAATACATAAATAAATATCCAAATGATAAATAAAAATATATATACTAATATTAAAACATGAGCACAAATTAATGTATTCTTAGTAATGAGATACACACAAAGCGGGAAGAATAAGTTCGTCGCTGTAAGTAGTAGCTAAGGCCCAATATTTAAAATAGTTTATACATGATTCATAATGCCTTTTCCGTTATATATTTCCATAATATTATAACTACCTCGCCTTGGGCAGGTCAGATTCATGGAATGTTCTAGCAGAAATATGCTCATATTGAGCGCTATCTTGGAACTCAAGTGTCACTGCTTCCTCCAAGTCTTTCACTACCATTCTCATCGTCGGTCTGTTAATTGATTTTTGTGCCACACATGCGTATGCCACCTCTGCAACTTTCCAAGCAGTTGATAATTTATAGCGGCCGCCCAAAGAAGAGTCCATAAGCTCTGCTATTCTACCGCATGAGATTTGCTCTCTCGCCTGTGCATAAACCCAATTAGAATCCTATGTTTTCCCAAATAATGAGCATAAAATAAAGATTACAATAAATAATTTTTAGATCTTTCACGAATTCAAGAAATTACCAATGCCACTATATTTTCACTAGGCGGAGTTCCAGAAATTATCTCCAGCAAAACCACTCCAAAACTATATACATCGCTCTTTTCGGTTAGCATCGATGTCCCATAGTATCTGTATTAATTTTTCTAATTTTAGGGTAATGCTAGCGATCTCGAAAATCTTGGTTATAGCATATGGTTTGGTGACAGAAAGAATGTAACTGTAAAGATGAATTCAGATAACTAAAAAAAATTGTAATGGTGAAAGAAGGATATACTCAGGATCAAGATAACCGAGGGTCCCTTTGACCGATGTTGAAGCATGGGTTTGAGAGCTGTCCAGCAGCTTGGCTAGACCAAAGTTACCTACCTTTGCGTTCATTCTTCCGTCCAAAAGTATATTAGTGCACTTTATATCTCTGTGTATTATTGGCGGATTACAACCTTGATGCAAGTATAGCAAACCTGAAATAATATAAAAACCGTAATATAAGCAAAATAGAAGCCAGTTAAGTAAAACAATCCCAATATGTATAAAATTTTACTATTGTTTAGCGATAAATAGATATAAATCAGTTAATGTTATCAACTGAATTACCCTCTGCCGCTTGGAGAGCAATGTTAACTCTGGTATTCCAATCAAGTGATTTCTCCAGTTCGGGTGTTCCTGTCAGCAGGCATTTAATCATCTTAGCAACCTTGGGATGCATTCTGTTTTAATGTTATCTATTGTGAAGTTGAATAAGCAATACCATATAGATGATCCTTCAACGTTCCACAGTGCATATATTCATATACCAGCGCTCCGACTGGTAGTTTGGAATAACCAATAAGATTGACAAGATTCTTATGATATAACCTGCAAAGCAGAGTTACCTGGAGTCAAGAAGAAAACAAACAAAATAAGTTAGTGATCCTTTTTAGCTGCGAATGAATAAGAAAAATTACAAAATACTAATGCTGAATCATATATTTAAGAGTTGAGAAGGGACACGAAACCTCGTTTTCAAATTCTTGTTGCCCTTGATTAGAAGTGCTTGAAAGTATTTTCACTGCGACATCATACCCAGAAAGTGTACCAAAGAATACTGAGCCAAAGCCTCCCTTGCCAATTAATGTAGAATAATTATTTGTCGCAGCTTTGATTTCTTCCTCTGTATATTCTACCGGTAATCTATGATACTCCTTTTCATTGCCTTCACCTAGCAGAATGGAGTCAGTTATAAACTTTCCTGGATATGATACAAGAGGTAGAAGTCATATTTATTATCAATACCTCCATTGGCTTAAGGAATACAAGATAATTAAGCAGTAACTCCATTAGTTTCTTTAGGTGGCATAATTGGACGGCTTGTGATATGAGCTCGTTGTTTACTGATGTGTTTCCAGAGAGAAGTTAAAAGAACCACTACTATTAACGATACACCAATCAAGCATCCCACAATCCAATTTCTCATTTTATGCCTTTTATCGCCTGCCGGATAATTTCTTTGAGGAGTAACTCTTCAGTGAGCAATAAATATGAATGATTAGAAGTATTTTTATCCGTAAAATCTATGCGTTATATTCGGTGCAAATTAGGATATGCAAAATTAGCAACATCCTCTATTCAACTTACCGAAGGTCTAATCCAGGCTTATTTAACCCTGGTGGCACAGCTCCATCCAATTCATTGTTCTCCAAATATCTGTTGAATACGGAAGGTACTTAGTAAAGTTCGAGCTTTACCAGTAAAATATTGTTTTGACCTAAAGACTAATTTCTATTAATGAGAAAAGATAAGAATAGTTAGTGAACATACAATTGATTTAGCATGGGAAGCTTCTCTAATGATCTTGAGATTCTTCCTGTAAGTCGATTATTTTGCAATTGCCTTTCAACACAACAAAAATAACTATAGATTAGCACACCAAAACTACCCTTATCATTCATGTATACAAATATTAGTTGGATACTAGGTCGCATGGAGTCAGAGATTTCTTACAATATTTTAAGATTCTTCAAAGAACTGAGGTCTGGTATGGAACCTGACAAATTATTGTTTCCTAGCAGCTGGTATGGACACCATAAGTTTAATCAAAGCTATTCCATTTACCATGCCTAGTTCTTATAAGAAACCTGTTCGAACTGCAAACGAGGTGAAGAAGATATGTTTTAATAGTTAGAAATCTTACCAAGTGAGTTAGGGCTGTTAGGCTTGCTATATTTGAAGGGATGTAGCCAACGAGACCAAGGTTTGTTAGATTACTGGAATGAGTTCAAATCATACATATTAGAGGCTTTTACTGTAAAAAATTAACCCAATTAAGTGATACTTCTATTTTTTTAAGGAAATAAATTACAGAATAATCACTCTTGATGGGTTGTCCTCGTTGCAAACAATCCCCGTGCATGGATAACCTGCGGGCAAACATGGATCTCCTCCGAACCAATCATCTGGAACATTGATTGAATTCGCTATTTCTCTTATAGCCATTACTGTATCATACAGTTCAACATTTTAGAACTTGCAAACATATTATTGAGTTCAATTAGCGAAACAGAGATAACTTACAATCTCGGAGGTGTGTCATGTTTTGTATGTCCTTGGTCTGATATATTTCTGCCCCATTTATAAAAGGTCCCGTGTCCGATCCTTCCCCAGGATGTAATGTTATGTTTACAGAACCAATTTCACCAAATTTTAAATTCCTCTGTACAACCAAGCATTGCAGAAATGAAGTGAATTGTAACCAGTCTTTTATTCGATAATCGTTGATCAAGACTTGGAACCTCTGGTTGACCGAGAGGTTTGTTTCCTTTATGTTGCAAAAGTAAAGTGCAAAATAATAAAAGCGGCCCTCATAGACAGAGGGAAATGATAGAGTTAGTAGGAGGTCGCCCACTTGTTCCGTTGTGATGGCTGTCTGTAATAAAGCTAGAGGTGGTTGGTTCGGCAAGACCTTCCCAAAAGTATCGTCCTCTGTATTGATATTATCAAATGTCGATAATGAATATGACGGCCAGAAGCGATCAAAGTCATCCTCTGGGTAGCTACAATTGTAATAACACACAATCATAAAATTAAAAATAGTTAATTGTTCAATTCTTTAGCAGAAAACTGTGGCTTCATATCCGATTAGTCTAAGCTAATCTCTTACAAGAGGAGGAGAATCACAACAATCCATAAGTCAATGATAATTACACTTACCTTATTGAATGGTAGCCGCCAAAATTTCCACTACGGAGGTGAATTAATGCGTTGCTGTAGAAGTCGGTTGAATTATACATTGAAGATTTTAGCGGCCTTAACTCAATCGTTGAAATGTAAAGGTAGTTTGCCTTTTCTGTTTCTGAATTTCGAGCTAGGCAAAAACTTAGACTGCCACTCTTAGCGGCCAAGATAATTTCGTGATACATGGACCCGCTGCCTTCAATTTTTGTTAGGACAACTTTAGTCCACCTGATTTGATTTATAAATAAATCGAAGATGGCAGCTAAAGGAATACCAGTTCCGAATGCGCTATCAACAAACGTAGCTCTGACCATGTAAAGTACATTAGGCTTGACTGGGATTAAGTAGCAATATTTATTTGCTTCCAAATTTGTAAAATAGGCAAAGGTCTGTAGCTGCAGTTTCTTTGTCGATGTATCAGAAATGACTGAAGCGTTCCGACTTCTGGTGAAAGGGGTGTCTGAAATCCAGAGTATATCTTCGCCGTCGGTTAGATTTGTAGAAGCGCCGCAGTTAATGCTTACAAAACCTTCACAGGTAGCAAAACCAGCAAAATTGGAATGGGAAAACTAAGGCCTTAATTTCTTCCGCTTGAAAGTAAGTGGAAATAAATCAGAATTTACCTTCTGTGTTCGACCGTGAGAAGGAAATGAATGAGGCAGTAAAACTCATGATAACTGACAAGGCTAAACTTATGGACTTCATGACGATCCGTTTCAAGCGCAGGAAATGGAAACACAAGGCAAAGCTGCTGTATGTGATTAAAAGAAATGGAAGAGTTTGAAAGAATAGGAAAACAAATAATTGTACACGTGTTTCAGAAACATCATACTTCTTTATGGTGGGCTCGGCAACTATTGATTAGATGGTCACATTTTTGGACCATAACGAAAGGCCCACAAACTACATTACTTTTTCTTGTGAAGACCATTTTCTTTATTGATAATCACACTAGGTTATTATTAGTCGATAGGCTATTTTGTTTGAAGTTTCTTGGGGATTTTTGTCAGTCCAGTCATGAATTGGATTTGCCGGTGCCAGATATGTTCCGGCTAGTGGTAACTTGACCGGGTTTTTTTGTGGTGATGTGGAGCTTGGTAATTACGTGGGTTGGTAGTGGTGGAGTTGGTGTCCTCGATACGCGGAAGCTAAATGGTAAGTGTTTGCTCGCAAGAGCGTTAATGCATTATGTCGTTGTTGTACGATGGGGGCAGACAAAGTAAATGCGGGTGGATGAAGTAAATGCAATATTGAGTGTTGCAATGTGAGAAAGTATACTTTGATTAAGTTGTATTGTCGAAAATCGTCGCCTTCGACTCCGTGGTTGGTTTTATAGCAGATTGGAGGGTTTTAAAACTGTTGTTCTCTGCAATCTATAAGTCATTTTACATGGGTGTTTTGCATAAATTATTTATTTATTGTTTATGTTAAAACTATTGTTCTCTGGAATCTGTAAGTCATTGCACATGGGTGTTGCAGTGTGGGAAAGTATAGTCTAAAATGTCTCAGAAAATATATTGACAAAGTTGCATTGTCGAAAGAGCCATTGTGGTGTTGGTTTGATAACAGGCTATTCTAAAAATTGTCAATTTTGATTCTGTGGTTCGTTTGATAGGAGCCTATTGTAAAAATCGACAGCTTTGGCTCCATTTTATAGCAGATTTGAGGGTTTTAAAACTGGTGTTCTCCACAATCTGTAAGTTGTTTTGCATAAATGATTTATTTGTTGTTTATGTTAAAACTATTGTTGTCTAGAATGTGTAAGTCATTTTACATAGGTGTTTGGTGTTATGGTTTTGTATGGATGGAGAAATTGCAGTTAAATCTTCTTTCTTTCGTCAAAAAATATGGTTAGGGTTGGTAATTTTTTCGTCCCTCGTTTATTGTTTGTAGTTATCTCTATGCATCTCTGGCCTTATACCCATTACCATAGGAGCAATTGTAGTTAAATCTTGTTTCTTTTGTCAAAAAATATGGTTAGGGTTAGTAATTTTATCGCCCTTTGTTTATTGTTTTAGTTATCTTTGTGCATCTTTGTTGTTACACCCATTAACATAGGACCAATTGCAGATTAACATAGGAATGCTTGCATATATATATATATATGCAGAGGGTTAGTATGAAATAAGAAACATGTTGGAGATAAAATTAGTTTTGTGGGTGTTAAATGTTATTTTTTTTAATATCTCTTTTATCTATTCAATTTATTTGTTTGAAGTTTTTGACGAGATTTTCGTTAGGCCAGCCATGAATATGATTTGTTGTGTAATAACTCTTTTACAATTTCTCTATTTTTCTAGAATATTTAGTGTTAGGCAATGTAGCTCAAATTTTATCAATTAAGTCTATGGCATTAGAGGCATTTTGTACACATTATTGCTAATTATTGGCTTTATGAGTTCTATTTAATGTGGGTTTGGTGCCAAAGAATGTAGCTCAAATTTTGAATTGACAATCCAACTCTTACATAGACTGCTTGTCTTGTATGAATATGTTTAGTGTGGATTTTCGATCAACCATGATGAATATATTTAGTGTGATTTTTCGATCATCTGTGATTTACGTATGATTCTTAAGTGTTTTTCTAATAGTTGTTTTACAATTTCCCTATTTTGTCTATAATATTTAGTGGAAAATTATGTAGCTTGAATTTTGAATTGAGAAGCCAACTATTACATAAAATTTGTTGTTACACCTTGTCTAGATAGTGATAGAATTTTAGGTAAGTAGGAACATGCTTCAAAATTAAATCTATACATGCATTTGACTTGAACTAGGTTCTTCAATTTGAATATTCTTTGTAAGTAATTTCACATACATAGATGTCCATATCTAAACTTTTTTGGTCAAGGGAAATTGGAAAACACCTATTAGAAAAACACTTAACAATCACAAGAAAATGACAAATGTTGGAAAACCCACATTAAATAGAACTTTAAAATATGGAGAATAGAACATAAAACTATGATAATGAACAATTTGGTATGGGGAACTAGAAAAAATAATATCATGAAGAATAGTTTGTTATGGGGAAGTTCAAAAAGTTGAGAAAAAAAGAATATCATGAAACATATTCATACAAGATAAAAAGTGAAATTGGAAAAGAGCTATTAGGAACACTTAAGAATCACAAGAAAATGACAAATGTTCTAAAACCCACATTAAATAGAACTTTAAAATATGGAGAATAGAAGAGGAAAACTATGATAATGAACAGTATGTTATGGGGAATTGAAAAAAATAATATCATGAAGAATAGTTTGTTGTGGGGAAGTTGAAACAGATGAGGAAGAAAGAATATAATGAAACATATTGATATAATACACTGCCATCCCATGTAATTAGCAAGCTCCACCCCTTACATAAATAGACTCGGGTAGTTTGTTCTAGGGAGCTTCATGCAGATAACAAAAAAATATATATCATAAAGCATATTGATACAAGATTCAAGCTATGTTCTTTGTTAATAAATATTGAAGAAAATAGAGAAATTGTATAAGAGGTGTTAGAATAACAATTATTTGTTACAAGTCATCTTACATGGGTATTTTGGATAAATGTTTTGTCTAAAATATTTAATGTCAATCAATGTAGCTCGAATTTACAATTAAGCTTGTGGTGTTATACGTATTTTCTAGAGATTTTTGGATGTCATATAATTGTTGCCATAGCCTAAAGAAAATATGTATCACCATAAAGAACCAGGTTTAAATAATTGATTAAATGACAAGTTGAAAAGATACTTGTATAAAAGTGGAGAAAAAAATAGTTTGGTGGCTTTTAAGTGTTATTCTAATAGCTCTTTTATCTATTCAACTTTAAATTTTTAATTTGAGAAAAAAACAATATCATGAAACATATTGGTACAAGACAACAAGAAAAATTGGAAAAGAGCTATTAGGAAAACACTTAAGAATCATAGGAAAATTATGGATGTTCTAAAACCTACATTAAATAGAAGTTTAAAACATGGAGAACAAAAGAGGTAAAGTATGACAATGAATGGTTTGTTATGGGGAAATAAAAAAAAGAATATCATGAAGAATAGTTTGTTGTGAGAAAGTTGAAATAGATGAGGAACAAAGAATATAATTAAACATATTGATATAAGACACTGCCATCCCATGTAATTAGCAAGCTCCTTCCCTTACATAAACAAACCAGGGCAGTTTGTTTTAGCGATCTTCAAGCAAATCAGGAGAAAAAGGATATCATGAAACATATTGATATAGGATTCGAGCTATGTTCTTTGTTAATGAATATTAAAGACAAATAGAGAAATTGTATAAGAGATGTTAGAATAAGAATTATTTGCTACAAGTCGTTTTACATGGGTATTTTGCATAAATGATTTATCTATAATATTTAATGTCAAACAATGTAGCTCGAATTTACAATTAAGCCTATGGCGTTGTACACATTTTGTAGAGATTTTTTCATCATATAATTGTTGTCATGGCCTAAAGAAAATAGGTATCATCATAAAGAACTAGATTTAAATAATTGATTTGGCAAGTTGAAAAGATATTTGTATAAGTGTGGAGAAATAAATAGTTTGGTGGCTTTTAAATGTTATTCTAATAGCTCTTTTATCCATTCAGCTTTATATTTTTAGCCAATAGGCTATTTGTTTGAATTTTCCACTTGGATTTTCATCAGCCCAATCATGAATAGGACTTTTTGTCTAATAGCTCTTTTACAATTTCTCTGTTTGTTTATAATATTTAGTGCTAGCAAATGTAGCTCTAATTTATGTGTATATATATGTATTGAATTCCCCCTTTCATATTTTAAAAAATACATATAGGTAGAAATAAACATCCATATATACAAACCAAGACCACTGTGGCTCATTTGATAATGCAACAACAATTTATATATATGCACATGTATATATCTAGATAGTTTTGTATGCTATTTTTATTTATATTTAGGTAGACTTTCCTTTAAAAAAAGTTAAAAATAGCATATGTAAGTATTATTTAGCTTATGAGAAAATTGCTACTATACAACCATAGCATTAAATGATATAGCATTGAGATGTTAATAACATAGCATTTAATGGTGCAGTGCATTCAACATGTTCATAAGAAATTTGTAAAGTTGATTGCACGTTGGCAATGAATGTCCCTGTTGAAACTGAATACATTGAAAAACATCAAAAATAGTGTAGATTGCATTTGCTTGGACTTGCCATCTTGATTGCCATTGTCCAACACCACGAGCAACCATTTCCCATTCTTCTTTTGTGCTCGAAAATGGCTAGGAGTCCCCTTGTGGCATATATATTTTAATAAGATATGAAGTTAAAAACATGTTGGTTTGCATAACTTTTTCCCTTTGCTTATTGTTCATTTTGCATGCTATGCAGCTCTCACATAATGCCCATTATGTGCATCTTTGGTGTTATAAGCATTAACATAGGAGGAATTGTAGATTAATAACTCCTCCCCTTCAAATTTATGAATACAACAAACATCCAAACTAGATTTTCCCTCAATTGACTAGCTAAGAAGGCTATGAATTCAAACCTTTTGTTCCCTATAGTAATGTCTTACTTCAGAGTAAACAATATACTATAGGAAACAAAAGGTTTGAATTCGTACCCTTCTTAACCAATCAATTGAAGGAAAATTCAATTTGGATGTTTGCTCTCTTCATGAATTTCAAGGGGAGGAGTTACATAGAGGGGAAAAGGTATGGTATACACATCTATTTAGATATAGCACTGTGTATATAATTAGATATATACATGTGCACATATGGATATATATTTGGTTATATGTGTTTTTTTTTAAATGTGCAAACAAAGGGGAAATTCAATGCATATATGTACTTAAATCATTTCTATTTTTATTGTTGTATAGCCTATTGTTTCCATAAGAAAGGGTGAAAGGACCAACTAGCAACATATACAAATATCTGCATATAGCTATATGTAAAAATATTGTAAAATAATAAAAAACTACATGGATACATATATAAGCATCCTCAAAGATAAAGAAATACATATAGGGGTATATACATATGCATTTATATCATTTTTATTCTTGTTGATGTATCCCCTAGTGTTTTGATAGTATTAAAATTGCATTTCTATTCTTGTTCTTGTATCCCATGTTGTTTGATTAGTATTAGAAGTGGAATGATTATAGATCGATATTTCTAAGTTATCTACCAATTGCCATTGGGATGTTGCAATACATTAATCTTTTGTTTTTATTGTGAAATAGAGCTATCAATTAGTCAACTCAAATTGCAACATTTTGTCCCTGCAAAAATTTCTCAGAACTATGTCTACGGAATTAGGCTTTGTGGATGGGTCTCCAAAGCCCCCCAATATTGATTTGTTGACATCTCCCATGGTTTCCATTGCAGAGTCCGGCTCTTAGGGCATGAACCACCAACCTTCAGATCTTGATTTCGTAAGTATAAATTTCCTTTTTGTTATGCCTATTGTAAATTTGGTGTTATTGTTTCCAAATTTTCTTCACTTTAAGGTGTATACACACATGGATGAACCTAACAAAACATATATATGTGCAAGGAGATACACATTGATATTTTCCAGCATATAAAAACATCCCTTTCATGTATATGTATAAATATGTATATGTGTATGTATATGTATGTGTATATGTATATGTATATGTATATGTATATGTATATGTATATGTATGTATAAGTATTTGTATATGTATATGCATATGTATATGTATATGCATATGTGTATGTATATGTAGATGTCCCGACCGACAACGACTTGTCCGAGCTTTTTTATGGTGGCATGAAGCTTTACAATTACGTGGGTTTGTGGTGGTGAAGTTGGTGGCCTCGATATGTGGAAGTTGAATGGTAAATTTTTTATCACGTGAGGGTTAATGCATCTTGTCATTGTTGTATGTGTGTATGTATATGTATATGTATATGTATGTATATGTATGTGTATGTATATGTATATGTGTATGTATATGTATATGTATATGTATGTGTATGTATATGTATATGTGTATGTGTATGTATATGTATGTGTATGTGTATGTATATGCATATGTATATGTAGAATTTGAATGGTAAGTGCTTGCTCGTGTGAGGGTTAATGCATCATGTCATTGTTGTACAATGGCAATGGTCGAAGTAAATGCAATATTCAATGTTGTAGTGTGGGAAAGTATACTTTGATTAAGTTGTATTATCGAAAGAGTATAATATGATAGATCAGATATGAAGATAGTAGATTTCCTCTACTTTATTATTGTGTGATGTGTGATGCAACTCCATGAAATTGCACGTCCATGTTTCATAATTTTCTTGGTTAGAGGTTTTTCTAGAGTTTGTGAGCCTCCACGACACAAAAAAATGGTGGGGAGGATACCGAGCACGGGTTGTGTGGTTTTGGTTTTAATGCCATATATTTTTTCTTGCGTAGATAGATGTCTACACAAATGCTTATATACACTTGGCTTCCACAAACATAACTTTCAACTAGTTGTGTGCATCCAATATTGTATTGTTCTAAATGAGGGATATAACAATAGTTAAATAGTGGAAATGGTTAACACAAAAATCTGTAAAATCCTTCTATATATTTTTATATATTCCAATGTTTAAAATATGTTATTCATTTTGTGATCATCCATAGATATACATTTATATACACATGGATACACATATATTTTTGTTAGAATTAGCTATGGATGCCAAGATCTATGGACCAAATGGAAAGCACAAAAAAGAGAGAATAATGTGACAAGAATAAATTGTATTCTTATCAATATGATAATGATATGAGATGATTTGATTGATTTAAAATGAGAGAGACCCCTATGTTATATAGCGAAGGTGAGAACATAGAAAGACATAAAATTATGACAAGTGTCTTAATCTTATGACATGAGACAACTATGAAAAGTTATCACTCCACCTAAAGTGGGAAAGTGATAATGCGATAACCACCACAAATAGTGGATCACCCACAAAAGTTGGAGAGGTAATCACATGATATGTCCATGAAAGGTGGAAGTGATAAATTAATAACATGATAAGTCCACCAAAGGCGGAAAAGCTCCAACTACCTCCTATGTGGTCCCTAAGTAAACTTAACTAAGGTGTAATCATGACCTAGGACAAGGTACAACACATTTAATTACACCAACACCCCCCTTAAGCGCAACTTAGGGAGAATGTACATAAAAGAAAACAATGCAAGATGGGTCCCATCAACTAGGCCATGTTAGGTACCCATGTACAAATACAATGAAATATCTCACAAATGGAGAAAAGAAGAAAACCCAGTGGGACAAAACTCCTCCCCAAAAGAGAGATGAAATACAATAAATAAAATGCTCTCAATGATACATGAGAAGGTAAAAACCCCATGTGAGGAAAAAGACCCACCCATAAGAGAGAAGTAGAAGAGAGACAAGGAAACCCCCCCTCAATGTTGAGTCTCTTGCAATGATGGTAGAAGTTTGACATTGAATGCTGAAGATTATCCAATCTCACCGAACAATGTTCCTCCCCTTAGGAAGAAAAAAAACCAAGAATGTATGCAGGATGTCAGGATGATGGATGATGGATGATATCTTTGAATGATGTTCAAGTGTCTCCATGTCGATGCTAAAAGCTAACACACTCCAAACAGGCATTCTAGGCCACACTGCTGAAGAGTACAATCCAGCATCTAGTAGAGATGAATGTAGAACATGATCCAAAAAAAATGATATCCCCTTTGAAGACAAAGAAGCCTCCTCCAAATGCTTTCCAAAAGTATCCACACCCATGTCAAGCTGTGAAGAATGATCATGTAGAGAATGAACAAGAGGGACAAAGTGTTCCCTCACAACAACTAAATAAGGAGCATCTTCATCAAAGAGAAGATGAATTTCATCAATGATGTCCCCCAAATCTGCAAGATGAGACTCCAAAAACAAGTCTAAAATACCTATCAAGAAGCCATCCAAAGTAGCCATATTTGGAAGACAATGTATCTCTTGCTGCACTGAACCACAAGGAACCCAAACTGTGGAATCACAAGCATCCTTAGGTACAAAAATAGATGATTTTTCTAATGCTAGATCACAAGATTCCTCAGCCTCAAGATGTTGACTCATAGATGAAGAAGATGAACCTTCTAAATCTGGATTAGGAGCCATAGAAACTAAAGTATCAATAGATGTCTTTGTAGGAGGAGAAGGAGAAGGTTCTGTGTCATCAAAAATACCATACCTTTCCCAATGAGCAAGTGTTTCAATTTTTTTATCATCAATAGGTCGAAACTCTACAAGTGGAACAAGACAATTTGCAATAGGATCCTCTAGGAATGGAGGTTCATTTGAGTTTCCATACATCTCCCAAAGTTTGGTTATAAGGTCATGAGGGATCTCAATACCATCAATGGCCATTTGTGTATCAATATCACAACTACAACAAATTAATCCCAAGACATGTTATGTTTTAATGTCCCACACAACTCTCTTCCATTTTGATGAAGGTTTAGGAACTAGTCCATAGAGATATGGAAAAAGATTAAGCCACCTACAATGTGTTAGGATTCCATCTCACCAAGACTTAAAGTTCCATTGATTTAACCTTCTTACAACAAGATGTATTTTGATGCCCATATTAAACTTCTCAACTTTAGTCACACAATAGACCAATCAAGAGACATAAACCAACAAAGGCAAAAGATTACCCCCCCAAATCACTCAATCAAGAAACCCTCAAGAAATATCAAATTTGGCACTTTATATTTAGTGCATTTACAGTTGCCACTTGCCAAAATAGTGAAGTGGAATTTTGATCTTGGTACATGCAAATTGCCAAAATAGACGTCAAGCTCAAAGTGAGAAAATTACAATAGATGAAATAAATCTAATTACACCACTAGAAAGTACACAAAAACTTATGCACTTTCAAAAAAAAATTCACTCAAAAATGTTACCCTAGAAGCAAGATATGAGCTCCCGAAGTTCCCAAAATGAGGACGAAGTAGCAACACCTGTGAGAATCTACAATTTCTGAAAAACCCAGAAGCCAAAACCAAAAACTGATTGCACCACTACGAAGAGCACAAAAAATTAGCTCAAATAAAAAAAAAATAGCTCAAAAAAAAGAGTCAAAATGGCCGAGTTATAGAACTTCAAAGTTCACCTTCCAAAATCAAAACGCAAACTGTGAGAGGGGAGAAAAATCCTTCAAGCTGCTAACATCATCACTGACATGATGTTGACATTAGTAGTTCAATGATTGAATTTGGCATTCTCTTGGCCGTCAAAAGAAAACTCGCTCTCTTACCGAAATATTCTTTTGTTGCCGAAATATTCTATGAAACCTCGGTATATTCCTTCTAGTTGTCGGTTGTAGAATCTTGGTGGAATATTTTAAAGATTCTTTGGAATCTTCTTTATTTGCCAGGTTTTTGAAGTGCAGCCACCGGTTATTTGAAATGTCCGACTCTAATTTTTTTACTAACCAACCGGTAGTGAATGTGCCAGCCGGATTTGGATGGGACCGGTGCTGAGTGTAACCCGTGTGGGAGAAGGGGCCCACCACACCTACGTGGCACCCTACGTACCTACGGGTAGTTCTACAGAATGGTACACTTTGTACTGTGAGTGTCCAGGGTACGCAGAGTACCCTGGTACTCTTTTATTTATTTATTTTTATTTTGTTTAATAACCTTTACAATTTAATCCAAAAAAAAGAAATTTTTCATAAAAGTTTTAAAAAAAAAATCAAACTTTTATTTATTTATTTTATGAAAATAAATCATACTGTTGCTGCAATAATGATGACTTGGGGGGTCGTACGACTCTCTAGGCAAAACAATTTTGCCTCACCGGACAACTTGCTCAAAAATGGATGAATGGATAGTCGATCTTGGGGTTTTTGGCCCTTCTAGGCGCGATGCCAGGGTCAAATTCGACCTAAAATGCTCCAAAAATGTAGCTACCTTCTAGATTTGACAACCACATTTCAGCTTCAAACCCTCATGGATTTGGCCTCATAAGTCCGATTTGGATGAAACAAAAGGAAAAATCAACTTTCTTGAACCTTACGGATGTAATGGTGAGATTAGATTTGCACCAACAAGCTCTAATATAAACTTGCAATAAAGATCCAAAAATGGAACCTCCCCAAATTCGATATCTCACTTCAGAAAAAGACTCTCCAATGGCACCCAACCCAATCTGATACCATATTAGAACTAAAAATTTTTTGATACCATGTTAGAATTGGATATGGATGCCAAGATCTATGGACCAAATGGAAAGCACAAAGAAGAGAGAATAATGTGGTCACAAGAATAAATTGTATTCTTATCAATATGATAACGATATGAGATGATTTGATTGATTTACAATGAGAGAAACCCCTTGGTTATATAGCCAAGGTGAGAACATAGAAGGGCATAATATTATGACAAGTTTCATAATATTATGACATGAGACAACTGTGAAAAGCTATCACTCCATCTAAAGTGGGAAAGTGATAATGTGATAACCACCACAAATAGTGGATCACACAAAAAAGGTGGAGAGGTAATCACATGATATGTCCACGAAAGGTGGAAGTGATAAAGTAATAACATGATAAGTCCACCAAAGGTGGAAAATCTCCAACTACCTCCTATGTGGTCCCTAAGTAAACTTAACTAAGGTGTAATCATGACTTACGACAAGGTACAACACATTTAATTACACCAACAATTTTGTTACATGTTTATGTGTAATTACTAATTTAAATATATCTATGGTTATACATGTCTATTCATATATGCTAATATGGTTGAGCTTGTATGTATACTCCTAGGTTGTGTGAGTACATTCAAGTTCCACAACTTGATCAATTGTTGAGTTTAAAATGGCTAAAAAACAACAACGAAACCATTTGTACTATAGCCAACATGGAGAGAAAATTTGTGTGAAGCACCATACAAAATACATGCAACAAAGGCTAGCTACATCAAGCATAGCTGCAGGTCTGTCTATTGACAATCTTCACTCGTAGCGCCCATTGGCAATGGTATATGCCACCCCTTACATACAATCTCAGAACAATCCCCCTGTTGCACTAGGACAACAACAACACCTAAAAGAAATATTCATTGATTCCTACCTTTCTACAGTAAAGCATTTTTGGCACCACATAGATGCACTTTCAAACCTTTTTGTTTGTCAAATATGTAGGGAAAGATACATAGTGATTCACACTTGTATGTTGGAGTCAACAACGACATGTGTAAGATGCTATTCTGAAAAAGGCACCCACTGCTTCAGCTTTGCAAATGGCATGGACCCAGGCCCACAACCATTGTTGCTAAAAAAGCTAACACAGGTTGAAGAAATGCTTATTGCTAGGGTGGCTCTAGTTTTACAAGTGTTCCATGCTAGAGGAGGTCAATTTAAATACAATGGTCACATGATAAGCTTTCCTCAAGATATCTTGAGCATAGCAAAAAGAATTTCGCGTCGACTGCAAGACCTTAAGTTTGTGATCATTTGCTAAACCACCATTGAAGGTGGTAATTATGATTTCTATGTTAATAAAAACCATGTCATGGATGCATTGAAATACAAAATTCAGTATGAAAAATACTACAATGATGTTGACGCTCTTAATATGTTACTTGATGTTGTTGTTGATGTCTGCAATTTCTTGCATACAATGGAGAAAGTTTTTGATGAAGAGCTAATGCCATCAACCAGCTCAACAAATGTTGTTCAAGATGAAAATGGCTCTTAAAACTTTTCATCATTTATCCCTTCCTTACCAAATACTAGACGAGAGCTCCAAGCAATCAAACAGGTATTAAAAATTGAAAAAAAAGAGAAAAATATTTTGTGTTGGCCTAAAATTAGCTCTTCTCTTGTTAATAAACACAACACTAAAGGTTTATTTACAATGGCTTTTCCAACATTGTTTCCCACTAGAACATCACTTCCCCTCCAACCAAGGAATGCTCAAATTCACTTGCATGAATATGTCCTCCACTTAATGAGATATTTTGACCATAGATTTGGCAAACACGTCAGGTTTAGGTATTTCCTCTACAACTTGATAATAAGACATCATAACCAAAAAACTATTTCTATCCTTTTTAGAGCAGATCTAGAAGACAAAATCCCCAAGTCATTGTTTGCATTACATGAATGTCTTCAAGCTGCTCCTAATGGCCAGATAGCTGAGCAATTAATGTATTTTAGTGCATCGTTGTGCGAGACCTATTCGTTTTTGAACTCTTGTCGGGCCTAGCTATCTACAATGATTGAACAACTTGGCATACCTACCATTTTTTCCACTTTGAGCTATGGACACAAAAATGGGCTGATCTGCAAAAGTTTTTCTCTTATGTGGCTCGTTTGGTGATGGAACCTTCAACAAAGGCACTAATAGATAGTGTTGTTTAGAATCCACATATAATGTCTTTATATCTGCATCGTAGATTCTCAATTTTCCATGAAGAGGTGATTGAAAAGATTTTGCATGCAAAAGATTATTGGTATAGATATGAATGGAAGCATCTTGGCTCTACACATGTGCCTGGTTTTTTATGGCTTCCAGAAGCCCCCAACATGGACACTCTTGATTGGTCCAATCACCATGATGTAACCATGGCAAGGAATGTTTTTGATAGATATGTTTTAGCTTGGAATCCATGTTGCCCTACACAGATACTACTTAGAATGTATCATTGTTCTAAAGAAAATTTGTGCTTACTTTCCATGAGCCAGATTATTTCCAGTGATCCAATCATAGATTATATAGAGTTGATAAATACAATTCAAAGGCACACAAAATGCTCTGAATATACTTGTTTAAGGAGAAAAGGAGAGCAATTACAATGTCGGTATAAAGCACCTTGGTAGAAACAACTTACTTCTACATTGACATCTGATGTTGAGTCTAAAAAATCCTACAAGCCAACAAGAAATGATGATTGCCTAAATATTCATAGCCCACCCATGTTTGCAATCTAGCGTGCCAATGTTGACTGTCAGCTAGTTGTTTCTAGGAAAATTATTTTAAATTATATTTCTAAATATGTAGCTAAATCTGAGAAGAAATAAAAAAATTATCTTGATATGTTGAAAAGACTTGCAAATACAAATATACTTGAGGATAGAGCACTACTTTCATATCAAAAATTCATGATGAATATTCTTTTGGAGAGTGACATCTCTACATAGGAGACGTGTCATATGTTACAAATATTGCCTCTTCTCACTTCAAGCCAACAATATGTCCATTTGAATGTTGGCAAAAAGTCATGGTTCCTTATGAATAAAGATAATGTTAATGAAGAACTACCAACAAATTATATTCACTGCTATATGCAAAGGCCTCCAGAGCTGGGTGGTGTATCCCTAATTGACCTAGTCTGCTTATATACAAATTCAAAGTAGTGCAAAAAGGCCAAATAGAAACTGACACACCAACCTGCAATTTTCCTTGTGTACTCGTTGTTCAAGACTGTTCTCGTTGAAGATACAAAAATATTTGAGACATTTTTTTGGATTGAACTTATGTTACACAAACCTTTCTAAAACATACAGATGGGTGAAGCCACAATAGTGGTTTACAATTTGATGGAGGAAGGAAAACTTAGAAAAAATGACCCCATGGCAAAAAAATTGTTTTTAGGGGTTCGAATGAACCTACAAGTTTGACCAAACCAAAAAGGGGTTCGACCAAACTAAGGTTTGACCGAACCCATTAATTATTGGGCCCACATTTCCTACCCAAAAAACAAAATAAAAATTCATATTGAGGGGGGTTCGAATGAACCCTGGTTCACTTGAACCCCTGGGAGTTTGCTAGAACCCCCTTGGTTCTAGCGTAGCCCCCTTTTCCCACCTCCCTGCTCTCTGGCACAAAAAAAATTAGAATTTTTGCCCTTCGAAGCTCAGGTTGAGGATGAAAATGGAGGAGACATCACGAACCCAACTGGAATGAGGTATTCCTTAGAACGAGCTATCCATTGAATATAATTTTAATATGTTTTAATTTTATTATGTATTTGTTTTTTTAATTTTATTAAACATAGTTTTTTCATCAAAAATGAAGGTCTTTGTTCTGCACATGTGGAAAAATAGTAGATTATCAAAAAAAAAATTAAAAAATATGAGTGCAGCAGATATTGAAGTGCTTGATCGAACAAAAAAAAAAAGAATTTTGATATATACAAAAAACATTATGCGTTATAGGGTCACGCTATATCTGAATTGCAATTAGTTTGACTTTTGAAACTTGATGAAAGAAAAAATATTCAATAAAAAACTATATAACCAAGTGGAAGCACTATATATTAGAGTTACAAATCTAAATTTGAAAGAAGTACAATTTTATGCATCATGGAAAAAAATTTATGCGTTATACGATGTGCATCACTTTTTAAAAATGTTGTTTTTTGAAAAAAAAACTAGTTTTCATGGGAGATGGAAAAAGAAGTGCAATTTGACTCTAAAAATTTTGAAAAAAATATTTTTAGAATCTGCAGAAAAAATGTGATGAGACTCTAGTTTGCATCATCTTCAAATTCCTCAAGGTTTAGCCGCTCTATGTGCTCGAATGTGAAGATTTAGTTAAAAAAATTTATTTAAATGTCTAGTTTGGCCAAAAATTGTAAACCACTATTGTGGGATCACCCAGATAGATATAGGTTTTACCAAACAAGAGAGCATACAAAATTGGGAAGTTTTAAAAATAGTTGGTTATCATCCTTGGCATGTTAATAAACTTCGAGTTGCATCCACGATTGAAGAAGAACATGGCAGTGTACTGATGATTTGAACCATCAACCTTCTATGGATGAATATGAATGAGAAGTTTTCTCTCAGCTTGGTGCAACTACTAACTTCAATATAAATCAGCTTCAAATGTTGGGTAGGTGAGACTTCGATATGAACCATTCATGGAATACAAACCATGTTCTTGAACAACTCTATAATATTTCTTTGCACTTCATCCCATCAACCACGACACAATGTCAGTAAGCTACGATACAATTTTTTCCTATAAATACATCATCCCATTAGCTTTTAACAACACAAAAATTGGCTCTTCAAATCATTTGATCCCATTGCATGCAACCTTCCCCCAAAGGCCCTCTCCACATGATCATTCAAGGGACAATTGTCACTGACAAATCCTTTTTTATAAATTGTATTAGACAACAAATAAACACATCTACTACTGGATCCAATAGCTCATTGACAACATTGGGCCTCATAGGTGTTGTTGCATACAACATATGCACCTCCACAATCCATATAACCCTCTGAATTCCCATAAAGGATTGAATCCTTTGCAAGGTTAGCCATTGATAATTTTCCAATAACAATTTAAATATATTCAATACATTGTGATAGGTGAAATGAGTTTTCTAGGCTGAAAGTTACTGCTGAAAATAGATAGTCGATTGCACCAAGCATTCCCTAATAACTAGAGGGATCCATTTGACAATGTTTATATCATCCTTGTTGTTGATCTTGCCCAGTTACCACCTATCGTGGATACTCCTATTTTTGCTTCACGCTCATCGACTGTAGCCTTATGGCATACTTTCACAGTCTCAGTCACATTGGACACTATTTTCTGTCAAAAAGGAGATAACCCTTCCCAACAAAATTTTTAGGCAATCCTTCTCCATAAAATAAATGGTGAGGCTCTCCACAATGATTGGGAAGAGCTTATGAAATAAAAAAATAAAATTCTCTTAGCCATAGAAAGAGAACAATTTGATGAACATTACTACATATTTGTTTGCCACAAATGAATTAGTCGTATTCCACAACAAAAAAATGATCAAATAGTTAAACCTACCCATAGCCATTAGTATTGCTTGAGTAGCACAAAAATAGACATCTGATCATGGAGATGATGACCAACTTCTCCTAGAACTGCTACTTTATGTTGGTGAACAGGTGATGCTAACAAAAAAATTGTGGATTTAAGCTAGCCTAGTCAATGGATCCCTTGGTCTTGTTATAGCTATTGTGTATAGTGCACATTGTAAACCACCAAATCCACTTGACTGTGTTGTTGTTCGCTTCCAAAATTACATTGGTCCACCATGGGACCCAGAAAACCCAAGAGACAACCACATCCTAGCTATAACTCGAGGTAGTCGAACACAAATTCCACTCACCATGGCATGGGGAATCACAATACATAAAGCACAAGGCTTAACATTAGATAGAGCAACGATAAACATAGGCAACAAAGAGAGGCAAGGGTTGAATTTTACAATTATGTCTCATGTTAAGTCAATTGAAAGACTCCACATTGATCCAACATTCTCATTTGAGAGATACTCCAAACTTACCAACAACAAATAGACTACTTGACATTGCAACAAAGAGATGTTTTTGGAACAAATCCAGCCCCTACCAAATTATTTTTCCCCCATCTCGTGCTTTGACTTATAAAAAAGGCTTTTGAACAATGATTTTCGCATTTGGTCTAGACTATATACCATCCTCTTTTCAAGTATTTCTAAGTTAAATTTTACAGAAGCATACCATGTAATAATCTGTGCAAAATGGGCATAATGCCAAAGATGGATAGAGATACTAGGAAACAATAAGAATAGGACAAAACTTGTACAAGCCAATGGCATGTTTTGATCATTCCATTCTATTAGAGTATATATTCAACTATTCCACAAACTTTTTCAATAATATTCTATTGTATTTCACTTATTGGTTTTAAATTATATGCACCTATGCTTTGTTTCCCATTTTTTGTGCCTATATACTTTGTGTTTGAATACCACATTAAATTTCCCCCATTCATTCAATTATTTGCATCCTCTTTATCTTTACACATTAAAGATAATTTTCTTCCTATTTACTATCTTTTGTACCTTCAGCAATATAATTTTTGTTAAATTCAGTATGCAAATATGCACCCATAAATATTAATCTGCTAACTTCTCGTTTCAAAAAAAATTCGTGTCATATTTTTTGTATACGGAATTCAGAAGAATACACTTTTCTATATATTCCACCTATCCATGGTTTTCCAAGTGTTTTTAAATTCCATGATGTCAATTCTTTATCAGCATACCTACAATTCTCTTTCAACCGATTTGAACATGCAGTACTCTAAACATACAGTTGCACCTATTAAAAATTGATACATATGTAGATACAAACAACTTCAAGTGTCAAACATGCATAGAGATTGCAACCAACAATAAGTAGTGCCCAAAAGTTCTATAAGTCAATGACGTGTTTTGAAAATTCCAGTATATTAAACTATATATGCACATACTGTAGAAACATTCTAAAAAAAATTATGTTCCATTTGACTAATAAGTTTAAAATTCTGCAACCATGTTGTTTTTTCTATTTTCTCTACCTATATACCCTGAGTTTCAACATTTTTCCTTCATTCTTTGCTTCCACAAATTTTCATGTCTCCTTTTTAGGTTTTCTATTAGCTTTATTCAATTCAAATAGCTATAAATATTGATCTACAAAATTCTTTTTTTCATCATTTCACTATTTCACTCTTTCTATATATTGCATTCAAAAATATATAGTCTTGTCTGCATTGCTTTTTTTTTCTCATATATGGTAAAACTCCATGCTATTTGTGATGGGTTGCTTGGGCCTATTTACAATGATGACGAAGTTTGTTGACCATGCGGTTTTCCGATTGTGGAACTGGTTGCCTTGTTCAATGGAAACCAAAATGGTGGATTTTCGATCTCGTGGGGGTTGACATATCCTGAAATTGTTGTGCAATGCCACAAAAGGGAGTAAATGTAATATTCATTTTTCCAATATGAGGATGTCTATTGTTTTTCTTTTATTGTGAAATGACACACCATGGTGTTGGTTTCAGAGCAAGCTACTCAACAAAGTTGCCATCCACCTCCATTAGATACTATATTGGAGAGCTTCCCAGCTACTCCGGTCCACAATCTACAGTGTTTTGACTTATATTGTTGTTGTAAGTCATTTTTCAATTCTTTTTTGTTGTTCCATACACATCTAACTGGAGAAATATTTTAAAATATTCAGATAAAATGTTGCTTTGCAGTAATATCATGTTGGGCTCAATGCAAACATAGATGAAGAATGAGATATGAATCCCATGTGTCATACAATTGGTACCTGAAAGATGACCATAGCTATAAGCATAAACATTTTTTTTTTTATAGATTTATATTTTCTTGATTTATACATTCAACCCTTTTCTTCCTCCATGGCTAGATAGCCTCCATATATTTGTTGCTATATTTATACATTCATGCATGGATTCTTACACACACTTGATGACAATAAATATAGTCTATTTTACATATTAAATTTGACCATGTTAGTATAGTTTCCTTTTTAGCTAATCAAAAAAATATCTAGATGCATCAAGAAATTCTAGCCACAACTCTGATGGAAACCTCGGTGGAAATTTCAAAAAATTAGCCAATAGGTAAATGTTAATTGTTATATAGATTTCTTGTTTTGTATTAATATGTTTCATGATATTCTCTTTCTCTCATCTCTTTGAAGCTTCCTGTAGCATTGTCTTTATTGTCATAGTTTACTTGTTCTATTCTTCATCAAACATAAGATTGATCTATACCTTTTGATTGGTTTCTATTTTTTTTGGCCCATGTATTCTCCCTGTACTGTGCATATTGTTTAGTGTTATCTCTATTCATCCTTAGTGCTATATGCATTTTGTACAACATAAGCTCTGTATAAGAAAGTATCCTTATCTATGGTTTACAAATTCTACTCTCCATGTGTTAAACTTCCATTTAAAATATATTTTAGATGATATTCTATTTGAGAGATTCTAAAACAGTTGTTACAAAAACGCTTGAGAATCATTGGTAAATGACAAATGGTCAAGTAACCCACATCAAATACAAGCTTAAGAGAGGTAGAAAAACATACAAAGGCCAATTTTTTTGAAAAAAGGAAAATGGTTCTTGTTGATATCCCATTTACATGTGATTCTAAAGTTTTATTCTAATACATCTTGCAACTGTTACATAGATTTCTTGTCTTCTACCAATATGTTTCATTATACTCTTTTTCCCTCATCTGTTTCAAGCTCCTTATAACAAACTATTAATTGTTGTGGTTATTTTATTTGGATGGAACATGTTATATGTGTTCTATTAATATGTTCAATGATATTTATTTCCCCTCATATGTTTGAAGTTCCCCATGAAATTTTTTTCTTCATGGTACTCTTCTTTCCATATCCCCATAACAAACTATTCATTCTCATAGTTTGCCTCTTATATGCTCCATATTTTAAAATTCTATTTAATGTGGCTTTTCTGTATAATATTTAGCACTAGATAAGTGTCATTCTAATACCTACTATATAAGTGGAAAGACACTTAACAATCATAGGAAAAGCACAAATGGTTGGAAACCCACATTAAATAGACCTTAACACCATGGAGAATAGAATAGGTGACCTACAATAATGGATAGTTTGTTATGGGCATGTGGATATTGATACAACACAAGAAATCTATGTAATAGTTGACTCCTAAATTCAAAATTCAAGCTACATTATTTAGCACTGAATATTATAGACAAAATAGAGGAATTGTAAATGAACTATTAGAAAAAACACTTAAGAATCACAGGTAAATGGCACATGATTGAAAAACCACATTAAACATATTAATACAAGATAACTAGTTTATCTAAGAGTTGAGCTGTGAATTGAAAATTTGAGCTACATTCTTTGGCAGTCAACCCACATTAAATAGAAGTGGTAAAGGGGTGATCCCACAAAGTTGGTTTACAATTTCTAAGAGGAACTGATTTTTGCTGAAATCACATATTTTTAGAAAATATAATGATTTAATCCTTTAAAATTTCCATTTTAAGGATTCCAATTGAAGAGGATTTGATCAAACCACCTTAGATCAAACCCCCTTGGAGAGAAACTCGCTAGTTTTAAACCATACCTATAAATGAGTCTCCTTTACACCTATCAAAATGCTGATAAAAAATCACTTTTGATTTACCTTTTGGGGGATCAAATGAATTCATTTAATATTTATTTCAAATTATTATGGTAGTCCTCAAAATGAGCTATCCCACGAATAAATTTTTAATATGTTTTGGTTTTATTATGTATGCATTTTTTTAGTTTTATTAAACATAGGTTTTTCACCGAAAATAAAGCTCTCTATTTTGCACATGTGGAAAAATAGAAAATTATCAAAATAATTTTTTTGAAAATATGTTTGTTCTGGGTATTGATGTCCTTGATCCACTAAAAACAAAAAAATTGAATTTTGAATTGAATTTTGATACATACAAAAAAAGTTATTTTTATACAGTCCGCTTATGTCTGAATTATAATTGGTTTGACTTCGAAACTCTAATAAGGAAAAAATATTCAATTAAAAACTATGAGACCAAATGAAAGTGCTAGATATCATAGTTACAAATCTAAATTTGAAAAAAATTGAATTTTATCCTTCATACAAAAAAAGTCACTTTTTAAAAATGTTGTTTCTTGAAAAAAACCAGTTTTCGTGGGAGATGGAAAAAGAAGTGCAATCTTATTCCAATTTTTTTCAAAAAACTATTTATAGAATCTACAAAAATTTTTTGATGAGACTCTAGTTTGCATCATCTTCAAACTCCTCATGGTTTAGCCGCTATAGGTTCCCAAATGTGAAGATTTAGTTAAAAATAATAATTTCAGTGTCTAGTTTGGCCAAAAATTGTAAACCACTATTATGGGATCACCCAAAGCCAATGGGCTCCAATACCCTGTACAAAATGGGTATAATTCCACAGACTTAATTTTAAATTTGAGGTACATTACTTGCAACTAAATATTATAGGCGGATAGAGAAATTGTAAAAGAGCTATTAGAATAACACTTAACAACCACTAAACTATTTTTATCTCCAAAATGATTATGCTTTCATGCTAACCCTCTTCATATATATATATATGCAATTGTAACTCCTATGGAAATTTGCAATTGCTCCTATGTTAATGGGTATAACGCCAAAGGTGCATAGAGATAACTACAAACAATAAATGAAGGGCAAAAAAATTACTAACCCTGACCATATTTTTGGATGAAGTAAAGAAGATTTAACTATAATTTCTCCATCCATATAGAGGCATAATCTCTTTGCAGTCTTGAAAATGGGTATAATGTCAAAGATACAAACATATAACAAGAAATAATAAGTAGAGAGTGAAAGACATGAACAATAAATTAGTCACTCTAACACCTCTTATACAATTTCTCTACTTGTCTTCAATATTTATTACCAAAGAGCATAGCTCGAATGTTGTATCAATATGTTTCATGATACTATTTTTTTCTCATCTATTTCAACTGGAGAGCCATCCATAAAGCTTCATTCAACACACTATAAAGACTGTATAATGACTAAAAAGGTGCATATAGATGCACAAAGATAACTAAAACAATAAACCAAGGGTGAAAAAATTACAACAATCTCTCATTTTAACTACGATTTTTCCATCCAAAACAAATAGATAATTTGTTTAAAGTCTACAAAATGGGTGTAACACCAAAGATAGAAACATATAACAAGAAGACATGAACATTAAATTAATCATCTATGCAAAACAACTTTATTTGAATTCTATGCCTAAGATGTGTATGCAAAAATATGTTTGTGAAACATGGGCACAAATAACACCCAATAGCCAGAAAGGAAAAAAATGTAGTCATGTACAAAATGAGATCCAAGCCAAAGGTGATGTTTTTTAGTATAGTATTCTCTGAAACAAAGACCACAATGGCTCTTCCAACAATACAACTTAATCAATATATTTTATTTCACATTTCAGAGCACATCTATGTTAAAACCCTACAATGAGAATTCAACCAAAAGTAATATATGTACATGTATGTATATGTGTATATATGTATATGTATATGTATATTTATGTGTATGTATATGTGTATATATGTATATGTATATGTATGTGTATGTGTATTTGTATATGTATGTATATGTATGTATATATATATGTATGTATGTATATGTATATGTATATGTATATGTATATTTCAAACCTCTTTTATTTAGATCTATATGATTTCCTTTATAATGTTGCACAAATACAATAGGCATCCAAAAAAAATCGTGCACTCTAAATTGTCTATTTCAAATTGTTTAATGCTCCATCAACTCAATCTAATGCTGCTCATGCTTGTTAAACACTATCAATAATACATGTAAGTATAAAACTTTACTATTATCAATAAATAGATTTGGTGAACCAATTGTAAATATTATTGATTCTTTCTAGTTTCAAATTGTTTATATTGATTTTACCCATATACTTACTGATTTTTTATGGTTCCTTCTTGATCTTGGTTGCCCGTCCACTGCAATACCCCTCTCTTCTATTTGCAGGTACTAGGATAAAGCATGCAAAAGCATCCCAAAACCACGATGCTTGTTTTTTTAAAAAGTCACTACAACAAAAAAAACAGTTCAATATGACACATCATATATGAAAATACTATATTTTTCTCAACTTGGATATTGTGTGATGTATAATGGAACTCCACAAAATTTTCCATGGACTTTTCATTGTTTTATTGCTTGAGGATTTGGCTAGAGTCCCTAAGGCTCAATGATGCCAATTTATGGTAGGGTGGATAACGAGTGTGGGTTTTGTGTTTTGGCTTAAACACCATATATTTGTTCTTACATAGATTACTACCAAATAATGTAGTTTTAATTTAGAATTGAGAAGCCATATATTTGTTCTTTTATAATTTTCCTATTTGTCTATAGTGTTTATTGCCAAGTAATGTAGTTTGAATTTAGAATTGAGAAGCCAACTCTCACATAGATTGTTTTTCTTGTATCAATATGTTTCATTACTTTTTTTACCTCATCTATTTCAAGCTCCCTCTAACAAAGTGTTTATTGTCATGGTTTAGCTCTTGTAAATTTTGAAATTTTGTAGACTGCTAAACTTGTAATGATGGTGTTGATTTGTACCTTGGCTTCAAAAAATAGTCTATAACATGTTTCTTATGTCATATGAAGTGGTAGGGAAGCACTTGAGACTTTCGTCATGTCACAATATCAAAGCATATCTTTTATTCATTTATTCTAACAATCTAAAAAAAATTGTATTGTGTCATCACAATCTTCTTTTCATGAGGTATGTTTATTTATTTCTAATCAAAGATGGTGTCACCGAGTCTTGAATTGTACTATGAAGTAATTCATTAAAAATTGATATTTGTATTCCCAATTTCCTTGTAATTAACTACTTTTGAATCCTTTATACTTACAAGTCTCCATTTTATTTTACTACTACTAACCCAAAAAACACATGCATACTAAAAATTTAATTTATAATATTATGTACTAAATAGTAATTATAAAAAGTATCTAATATTAAACATCTTTCTTTCTTCAAAAATATGTGATACCCAAAGTTATCGACTACCTTTGTTAAACAATATTTTTTAATGCAATAATAGTAATAAAGGCATGGGTAATAACTCTTTAAAAAATATACCTTGTATTTGTATGCATATGTATCTCAACATAATTAAATAATAATGAATTAATTGATTGAATAACCTAGACAAAAAGATAAAATATACATGTGCATTTAGGGCTAATAAATATAAAACTAAAATAGAGATAAAATCATCTCATATCTTAAATTTTGGCGCAAAATTATTGTTGTTAGAAAAAAAATTATTTAAAAAATTTAATTTAATTTATATTTTTCAGTTATCATTTTTAAAGAATAAATTTATTAAAAAATTATATTTTTTAATAATCAGTTTACTATATTCCTAACATTATTAAGTAAAATCATTTTTTAATAACTATTGTAACTAAAATTATTAAATATTATATATTAATAAAAAAAAGTTATTGATGATTACTTGCTTAAAATTAAAATTAATGGATACATTGCAACTAATTAGATTCATTCAAAATGGCCTATGGTTTTATTTTACATTTTCATTAATCAATTTTTAACTAGTGGTTTCTTATGTGGAGATGCTTAGATCAATTTCTCGTCTTTGTGGAAAAGGTCCATAATCTCCCAATAGAAATGAAAAAAAATCTGCATAAAGGGGTCGGCCAAACATAGGGCAAAAAGGAAACCCTAAACTCAACCTGTGGCCTCCTTTCATTTCACACTCTGTGCACACTTAGCAATTTTTTGTTCACTGTTAGTTTGGGTGCCACCATGATATGGTTTTCTCGAGCTTCTCTAGAATTCTCATGGATTTTTCATGGAGATTCTACGAGAAATCAAAAAAATGATCTTCGTAAGCTCTTTGTCTGTAAAAACTTGCTTTTCCCTTAAAAATCTATGAATAAAAATGCTTGTTTTGAGTTTTTAAAATGCATAAAATAATGAAAGTGTTTTGATTTTCTATACTTTCCTCTTCAAACTCGATTTTGATAAACTCCATGATCTTGTTTTTGGGAAAAAATGAAAAAAAAATCAATAAATCTCCTTCTTTGCACTCAGCATTTGAAACTCTCATTCATCTACTCTTTACCAGAACTTTTCCTTGTTTTAGAAACATTCTTTTTGTAAAATGTAGTTGGTTGTGGGATTTAAATTTGAAATGTAGGTCATGGCTTCTCCATTTTATAGGTAGAATAAAATAAAACTCTCCTACCTTTGGCTCAACGTCTATATATTTTTTGAGTTTTACCCATACTTGTAAATGCTCGAGGATTTCATATAGGCCAAGTCACTTTGTGTATACTTGCAGGTACTCAGGTTTTCTTAGAACTATTAATAGGAAAAGTTTTTTCAATAGTTTGTTGTATTCATCATCCTAGTCTCATAGGCATTATGTAGAAACAACTAGCTGACAAATCCATCATTCACTCTATTTTCTACACTCAACCCCTCTGATGATTACATATCTTCAATACTACAGACCTGTATTCTCTAGAAAAAAAATTTGACATCGAGAAATGTCCACTCTTTCACCCCTCATAAGTGATTTTCCCTTTTTACAGAAAAACTTTATAATAAGTTTATTCACATGCCTTTAAAAGTGCAATAGTTTGGTAGAAGCCAATAAAGTATTTTATCTCATGAAAGAATAAGAGATCTTATGGAATATGACAACTCTGTCCTCTAATCACTCCAAACTACTTTTACATTGATGACTATTATGTAATCAACTTAGGCTATGATTATCCTTGTGACTGTTTGTGAATAATGATTTCTTCAAAATCCTATTAATGCAATCAATAGCACCAAAGTTATTACCTCAAAGACTATAAATCCAATTTGAGACATTTTCTCATTCAAAGTGTTCTTCACTAGTTTATTCTGACTGCCATTATGTAGCTCTTTTTAGACCTTGAGTAAGCTTTTTAAAACTCATATATTTTTCTAGGCCTGTTAGTATAGCTCCTTTGGACTGTTACATTCCCTCCCAATATTGAATTTCCATGTTAATAAATCAATCATTTAATGTACTTTTGGGTAGTATTGCATCATTTGCAATATTGAGAACTATGATCCTAGAAGGTATTGTAGACTATATTGTCAATGGAACTATGTTTTTCCTTATTATGAAGCTTATCTTATATGCAACCTTGGACTAAAAATTACCTTATACATTGTGAGAATAAAGTCATTATTTAAATGGCATTGCTCTTATTTCTTGCTCTCTGCTTGTTCTCCACAACATGAAAATTTTGACAGTGACTGTCTTGTCCTATTGTGATCCCATTTAACAAATGTTTTTCATTCACGAATATGATGACCATATAAGATAGTGGACTATTATTGGTACTTATATTTTTCATTTATATTTAGATTCTCATGCTTAACCTTACACTTGTGGTTTTGCCATCAAGCTTGTATTTGAGCCTTTATTTTTGTAGATGCCTACCAAATTACTGTCATGAGTGACAAAAACTTACTTTGAATGTTGATAAGTGGCTACCTTTCTCTTTGTTGCCCCATCACATCAAAATGACTTATAGTATGATGCTATGAAGACTTCCATGGTGGCTATTTGTATCTTTCATATATGAATTTATACTCTTACCTCTCTTTGAAACTAAGAGGGAAGCATGCTAGGATCAGCCCTTGTGGGAACCCATTTTACTCCACATGTTGTGATTTCAAATGAAAATAATCTAGCAATGAAAATTTCACCTATACCTACACAATGAACAAACATGTTAGATAAAAAATTGAAGCTCAATGCTCTTCCTGATGATTTGAATTTCATTTGATGATCTGATTTTGGCTCTCTTACATACATCTAATAATTTCTCAACTGATCAAATGCATCATAGATATAGGCTATATTTCTATTGATAGGACATATTATGAGATTTATATCTAGAGCTCTAACCCAATCCTTTCATCATCACACAGGTTCATCTGAAGATCAACAATAAGGAAGAGCTAGAAATAAAGAAGATCAACACAAGACTGTGCCATAGGAAATGATGGATATGCTTTCTCCTCATGTGTTTTTCTACTCTTATCTTCAGTTGTATAGCCTATCTTTATATTGCATTAGTTAAGCTACTCCCATTGCTTGTGTGGGACATTTAAGCATTCTTTTCCTCTCAATGTATAAAACAACAACGTTTAGGCAATCTTATATACATTCTCATTACAAAATGAATGAAAGACAACAATATCATGCAATTTATGTAATTTCCTTCTATTGTAAAATATTGGATAATAAGAACTAAATTCCATTAGAAAGAATTAATATGCAATGGGTAAGCCTTAGCAATTTTCTTTTGGAATATCTTTCACTTTTAATGCAATCAACTATTTCAACTTCTACCAAATTGTGTTGTAAGTGAAATTTTGTAACATTTTTGCAATTTCTACTGAATGATTTCCTACTAAGCATATTGGATTAGTAGCCTTAAACAATCTATTGGGAATGGATTCAAATTTTCCCCTCCTAAACTCAAGAAACCATTGTAACTCAACCACCAAAACCTCAATAGTAGCAGAAACCAAAACAAAAGCATACTACCAAGGCCCTGGAGGCTAGCAAACTGTGCAACAACACTTATTGAAAACCAAACTAAACTAAAAAGAATGTGCCCAGAGAACTTGGAGAAATGAAAAACATATTATATACTACTTTAACCAATCATCCTTGAAACCTTCAAATACATCCATTCACAGATTGGTTAAAGTAGCTTCCTTTTCTTCTCAAAAAAGAATGATTTACACACTTTTGAACCATTGAAAAGAAGTGAATCATAACTGGAAATACAAGCATCTATAGTAAAAATTCTTGGAAAATGTAGGAAAAACCACCTACCCTTTGAGCTTGATCAAGAATGTTTCTGGTTTGAAGTGCATAAGTAGGTGAAATTTGTTGTTTTTCAACATCAATCTCATGTTTTGCCTGTAGTCTAGAAAAATGTTTGATTGGCCATCCTGTTGAGATGCTTCTCTTTGGACTTTCTTTGCTAGCTTCCTCTGTCAATTGAATCTTCCTCATGCCTTGCAATAGGACTGGTAAGTGGTGGCTTCTCCCATCTTCTTAGATTAGATGTTGAATTGGACACCCTCTTGATAAACAAATGTGCAAAGAATCAATGTTGATTTGTTGTTTGCATTTTGTTTCCTCCTCAACCTGAACATGAATTATGGTCTGATTAGGGGGGTCTGAAAACTTATCCAAACCAGAGTTGTCTAATTCCTTTTCATCTTCCTAAGTGAATGTATGATCAAGGAACTCATTCAAAACTACCTCTTCATATTTGGCCTCTTCTTCCAAAGGCTTTGGATACATACTTTCCTTGTTATCCTCAAACTAATTAGTTTCATCTTGTTCAAATGAAAATAAGGAGTTTTTAGAAACTTCTTTTACTTTTCTATCCTCATCATTCACTTGGTCATCATGAGAATTCAACAGAGTGGCAAGATCTCTACAAGTTGAACAACTAGGATCCTAACAATCAAGCATTGAGTTGTCTTGAAAAGATTGATCTTCTTCAATTAGTTTACTTAACTATTCCTCAAGGAAAGTTTCCTTCAATGTATCTATGTTAGCTTCTCCTTTGTAGTACAAAGGGGGTTCTAAAAACACATTAGATGCTTCATCTTCATCGAGAACCTAATTTGATTTATTTTCATGTTTAGCCTAATAGTCAGTCTTATCTTCATGCAAAACAAGCTTTCCAAACTCCAAAACAAAGCTATCCTTTTTCTATTCTATATGGATTCAGATTTTATCTTCATCCTTGTTTTCATGTACTAGCATCTCATAAAAACATTTAATATGTTATTGTTGTTCCAAATCAGCTAGTAAGTTGAGCACCTCTATGCTCTCTTCCTTATTGTCAAAAAATCTAGGTAGCTGATCAAATAAAGAAATGAAATCTTCCTCCTCATGTGGTTCTGATAAACCAGAACTATTTTCTACCTCAAACCAGCTCTCAACCAGTCATGTTGGCTCCATGAAATTCTTACTTTCACACTCTTCTACTGGATCGAAGACCCCATGGTGAGTTTGAAGCAAATTTTTCCTTAGTCTTTTTTTTTTTAGCTTTATACTTTTGGGCTTCAAGAGGATCCACATGTAAAATAATTTTTAGTTTTGAAAGGTGTGTAATGCACCACATGGTGGTTGTGCGCATTTTTTTCATCATTTTCCTTTTGGAAGAAAGTTGGGCCATGTGTCAGCTCTGTGAAAGATTTCTCAAAAAATTATTTTCGCAAACTTGAGGATATTTGCCTGCTTGACACATCACCTCCTCGCTGCAAGGAAGTTGTGCCAAGGAGTTTTCTTTTTGGAGTTTGTTGCAACACAATTTTCTTTGGTTTTTAGAAGAAGGACTTGATTCAGTGCCACCAAGCCATGTGATTGGTCAAACAGGACTTTTTGCTAAGCTATTTTCTAGGATTTGAGTGTTTATGGAGGGAAATATTTCTAAAATATCTAAGGGATATTAATGCAGTAGTTGAGAGTTGATGAGTGAAGATTTCCATGACCTAATTAAATATCTAAGATCAAATTCTGAGCTATCAGGTGAAGACATCTGGCATTAATTACTTCTGGATGGAGGCGATGTTTCTCTCTCATTTGTAGCTATAAATTTGAGGTGACAACAGAAGAAAAGGGTTCCTAAACTTTTCCATTTTGGAAAGAAGTTCTTTAGCTTTCCATAGTTAGACGAAGCATTTTTATTAAAATTTGTAGAACACTACTTCATTCTAGCATGTTATATATGTTTTAACTCAAACTATTGTCGGATTGGAATCTGACCTCTATTTTAAAGTTCATTTAATATTTGAAGTATGAACTATTACGGAGAAATATTTGAAACTGTGCATGATATGGCCTTTGTCAATGTTTCCTTATTTATATCTTTGTCCAAAATAAAACATTGTGTCTAGCTTAATCTGAATAGTTTGATTATTTGATTTGCATGTTGCATGTTTACATGATAAAGTGATAGCTTGTAGAAACTGGATTATTTCATTGGACTTCTCTATTTTCTTTAAGGATATGTGTAGGATCATGATGGACCAAAAAGTGGCAATATGATGGGTATGTGGTTGGCAACATTTTTATACCCAAAATTGATGAAACAAAAAGGGTTTTTAAAGGATATTATCAACTTTCCACAAATATAAATTATGCTTTACTTTGAATTTAATAAATAATTATTATTCATTTTCTATTGGATTACGACTACAGTCTTGATTTTTAGGCTAATTGAAAAACATATATAGCTTTCAAAAGGTATCATATTTTTTGAATCCAAAACATGAGTCACATTCTATGATTCACATACTATAAGACTAAAAAATAAAAAAATGAATTTCATGAATTTTTGACCAAGTTAAGGTGGTCAGACATACGAGTCTTTATATTTTTTAAAAGTTGTAATAAATTTTTTATAATTAATTATTTACTTGGAAGAAAATTACAAAAAAATATGCATCACATCAGGACATGATTCCTCTACTTATATCTAAAATTTTATAAAAAAATATTATCATTTTAATGTGGTTAGGGTGGTCAGACAAACACCTACTTTTTTTTTCCCTGAAATTTAAGTACTACTGTATTGAAATTTCAAATTTTCACCAAATAGATTTTTTTTTTTTTGTAAATAAACCTAGTAGTTTAGAAACTACATTCAATTTGCTACAAATTCTATTCTTACATAGTTTTGAAATAATATAGGTAACTTATTCAAATTTTAATGTCAAGTTGCCTAACTTTGATTTTTTTGAATTTTTTGCCACGTAAGGGCCTATTTTTTCCATGATGATGTTGTACATACCCTTAAGGGTGATTATTTCTTCATGTTATGCTATATTAAGAGGGGGAGTTTATGTAGCTTCTGAATGTTTTTTGTTAACTTTTGAAACTTCTATGCTTGATCGGATCTTAACGAACACTTCTCGTGGGTAGATTGAATTATTGCATTGTGCTTGTATCCAGTCTTTGCTATTTAATTTTTCCCAACAATGAAGGTTTTAGAATTTTGTGTCTATCACATCATTCATAGAAAAGAACTCGAGGTTTTGAAATGTTGTAGAAGCATTGGTGCATCACCACTTTTCATGTTTTATGTTTACATTTCTTTCTACCTTTTTCCCAAACTCAGAGAAGAGTCGGCTTTCTATAAAAATATCAGAGGTATTCAGTGAGGTGCAAATTGGTCCCCCACTCACTAAATTTCCCATAAGACTTTCAGAGAGGCAAAAGCTTTGATGATCAATAGTGATATTGCTTAGCTTCAATAAGCAACTCCTTATATTGTTGATCATCTTCTTATTGTTCTAAAAATGATGTTGGTGAAATTAGAATCAAACCTTCTTCATCATTCACAAAACATGGTAATTCATCAAATAAATCAATTAAAACTTGAAAATGATCAACCTTTTCTTGACCTATACCCTACTACTCTTGATCACTATGTTCACTATAACAGGTCTTTGGAGATAAAATATGACCAACTAGATAAACTTGTGGATTTTCTTGGGATGTTAGAGGAAAAATAGGCTCTTCAAGAAGTTTCTCTTGAGGGATTATAGACTGAACCTATTCAGGAATAGGTTCTTCTTGTATGAAGCATAGTGTATTGAACATAGGAATGCCTTTCCCAAAAAATGGGTTTGGAAAGGCAATAGCTAGTTTAACTTCTTGCTTAAAGACAGGTTTTTCTAATGAAGGAAAAGGGGCTAATTGTGATTCCAATTTTCCAAGTTTCTCCTCATATTTCCTTTTTTGAGCTGCCAAATCTTTTGCAAACTATCTACCTTGTGCCTCCAATTCTTACCTATGAAGTTGGGCTTGATGAGTCAACTCCTCCTACTCATGGAGATAAGTTTGATAAGAACATTCTTCCAACTGCAAAATGATCTCTTGCTCCCTCTAAATTTCATCCATTTTCTTGTTGAAGCCTAGCAAGGTATCTTTAATCATGCTTTTCATATCTCTTAACTCCATAATTAAAATTTTTTGAGGCTAATTGGAAGATTGGGCAGATGTGGGTATGTGGTAAGAATCTTGATTATTTGGACTGAAACCAACATTATAGCTACTTGGGTACGGCCAATAAGGAGACCCATGGACAAAATTTTCATAGTATGCTGGTGTTGATGGTGTTTTCTGCACAACAACAACTCAGGCAGAATATGATATCCTATCTCTCTTGAAAGGTAAATCTCTATGGAAAAAGAGATAACCCCAAGGTCTCTAAGGTCAGGTCTTGACAATGCAATAAAACAACTCAACGATAAATGTGAAAATGATGGTAATCACAAAGGGACCTTACTACAAGAAAACATTGGACTTGAATTTATCATATCTAGCGATATGTTGATACTTCGAACCCTAAATTTAACTCAGATAATAAAGAAATGGAAAAAGATAAAAGGTTTTAGGGATAACGCTAAGACTAATTATAACGCTAAGATTAACAATGCAAGAGATAAGATGCTTAGAATGGACCGATCCCTCATAAACTAATCTCTATTCAACCCAGATAAATCTACAATCTTACAGGAATAGTGCAATCTTCTAAGGTGTTAAAGATTTTCAAATCATGCAAATTCATTCAAGACAACCTTATTGTAATTGAAATGAACAAACATTCATAATTGAACTAAGCACAATTTTAAGTCTAGGCTAACTTTGCAAGCAGCTAACAATTAGCTAACTACAAAAAGAATGGACAAGAGATCGCTGCAAACATTTCAAGCATAAAATCCTAAGCATCACCAAACCATTTAACACTGAACTTAAGAAATTTTAAAGATAGAATATCAAGAACCATGCCAAATAAAACTCAACACAAGGAGGATACCGAATCACAATATCCTTTCTTATATTAAATAACCCCAAAATGGCAACAATTCCAATCTTCTGTTACAACACTTGCTTGAAGATAAACCCTAATTATTGCTTCTACAATTCGCTCAAATATGAAATCTTCTAACTTTTTTCTACTCTATCTCTTTACAAATTATGTTCAATTTATAGAGAACCCCCCAAGATAGGTCGGCCCAAATAAGGGTTTACAATAATAAATGCCATACAATAGGTCAGCCCAAAACATATTCGAAAATCACATGAAATGTGCAATTTGCACCAATTTCATCCAGGTCGGTATGGGGTCCCAAAAAACTCATTTCAATGCATGTAAATAATGGGAAGCACAAATTCTGATGTAGTCCTATATAACTACTTCCCATCATTGTCCTTAGCATGCTCCATTTCACCATGCACCACCAGTAATACTCTGTCTAGTTCGGCAATAGGTGGCACAAGAAAAATCCTAATATTCCTTTCAAGAGACTTGATGTCCTCCCTTGCTTGCTTCACTGTACTATCCCAATCAGCCCTATATGTTTGATACCTATCAATGTCTGCAATATAGGTTGCAACATCATCAAGCTAATTGTATTAATTGGTCCTTCATTAACCAAAGAATAAACATCTCTCCACCATTTCCTTAGTTGTTCCAAACTAAGATGTCTTGGAGCGAACTTCTTTCTCCCTGTCATGATTTCAAAGAATGAGACAGATCTATCATAAATGCCAGTCAAGGTGTCCTCAATCTGCCTCCCCTATTTTTGTTTCTTCGTCAAGGAATTTTGCCTCATCTATAAAATATCTAACCATTCCCAAGGCTCTAAAACCATTAAGAAAGGAAGAATTCTACTCTTCACCAGTTGATCCTCAATGTGCTCCATAATTTTCTTCATTTTCTACAATAGGAGATCTATGTCCTCCTTGTCCTATGCTAGTGTAGTTTTTAGCCTATCAACTGACCTCATGGCATCCCCTGCAATTGACAAGATGTCCTTGATAGAACCATCTCCTTTGGTCTGAATTCCCTACAACCAACCGATTGTGGCATGTGTAGTGCCTTTCATCTTTTCAAGCTCAAAGATTGTCTCTTGAGGTAAGAAACCTACAACAGAGGAGGAAGAGCTAATGGACTACAAGGGTCTGATCAACTCCTACAAGTATCTCTTTAATTTATCATTCTCCTTCTCCAACTCATGCTTGGTTTGCACCTCCTTCCTCAATTGGCCAAGGATTACAGCACTGGAGCCTTCATACTCCTCAATATCTTGTTCCATAGATGCATGCCCCAAGTTGACGGTCTACACATGATAATCCTTTGCAGTCACCCTATATCTATCTTTATCAGGAGTAGGGGTAGCAATATGGGCCACCCTATTATTTGATCCATCTCTTTAAATTTTGGAAATGACCCTAGCTTTCTTCTTTGTCTTTCCTTTCCCAACGTTAGCCATTAGGTCATCCCAATTGGGAGGAGTGTCCTCCACTATAACCAATTTGCTCTTTATTTCCGTATCCAACCAACCTAGAATAGTGGACTCTGCCTGCTCCTTGTTTTGTCTATCATGTTCTTGTTGAACATTAGGTGCATCCTTCTCAATGCTTGGATCTGTAGGGATCTCCTTAGCAAAATCCTCCTTATCCTGACATTGTTCCTCCACTTTGTCTTGTGCTAGTGAGGAAATCTTAACTAGTATCTCTTCGTTTTGAGGGGATTTGTCCCCATGTACCTTCATAGGCGAATATGCATAAGTCACCAAAGGAGACTACACTACCTTGTCAATTTTTTCCTCTGCATTGTAAAGATCCCCCTTCTGGAACTCTTCTTCTCCTAAGTCCTTAGGATCTTCATCCTTCTTTGGATCTTCTGGCACACTGCCCATCTCTTGGGGAAGGGGAATGTTCTCCTGTTCAGTGATAGGAACAATCATAGGAACACCTTCTTTCATTGCAACACCTTTTGGGGAAGGAGTCCTTGACCTCCTCATGTATACTTGTGTTTTATCCCCTGAACTTTCTATGTGTACTATAAGTGGCTCAACCTCCCTTTGTTCCATGGAAGTACCTTTCTCCTTTTGTGACAGCTTCACAAGCCTTCTTTTCTTGGTTAAAGGAGCAATGACATCCCCTTCTTCCTTTTCTTGTTCAGTCCTCTCAGCCCCATTTTCCCTTGAAACGTTCCTTCTCTTCTTGGCAATGGGCTTCCTTTGTTTACCTGCTTCTATTACCTCTTCAGTTTGAACATCCCTAACCTTGACTTTTAAGGGAGAGTCCAACCTGGCCTTACCCTTGGGATCCTACTCATGTGATTCCTCAGACACAGAATGAGACTCCAAGTCTCCCATTAAATCATAGGTGCATTGCACCTTTTCACTTTCCAACTCTAGCATTTTGTGTTTAAGCCATATTTTGGTGTATTTGATCACTAGAGTCATAATCTACTCCAACTCTGTCTTTTCTTCTTCCAACCAGTCAATCTCGCCAACTGGCTTGTCTTTCATAGCTTCAAAGACATGGCCTTGATTTAGATTCCCATCTTCTTCAACCTGACCAGGGATTGCCTTTATATTATATAATCTCACCAAGTCCATTGGCAGCCTAGAGAATTTATTTTTCCTAACATCAAACTCATCACCAAGGTTAGCCCAATAATCCTCAATGTTGTCCCTATGACTATACTCCCAGCTAGCCCTCTTTTGTGCTTCACCAATGATATCAAACCTTTCCCTTTTGGAATGGAAGGAGCGACATAAACTACTCATCTCTTCCTCGAAAGCATGGAATGACTAGATGGAAGGGCATACCTCATTCGTGCCTATCTTCAATGGGAAGTCATTGCCAAACCCTATTTTATTTTTCTCTCCCTTCACAATCACATCAAAATCACATATGTGCCTTGTGACCTCCAGAAATATGAGATGATAGGTCAGGTACCTTGGAAGTCTGTAGGTAGCCCTTTTACAACCATCAATTCTTATGTAAGAAAAGGCAAGGAACTGAATGAACTAGTCCCCAAACCTTCTGATCAACTCCTTGGCCTTATCTGAAATTCTAACATGTTCAACACCCTACATCAATCTAGTAATATACAAGGTGAATGCATCATTTACCCTTCTATAGCTTCCTCCTCCCAAGTGAAGTTGTGGATACACCTCAAAGATTGCCTCTTGCCCAAATATACCTTTGGTACTCAACCCCTTTATGGGTGAAATCTTGCAAGTGCATGCACCAAATAGGAAGTCATGGTGAAGTTCTTGCTCTGTAGGACATTGCACATTTTCTCATGAATCACTGCACTTATAGCATCTTCCCATTGGTAATCTATACCTTGCTCCATCTGAGCAATAACATTGAACATCTAGTTCTCAAATACCCCTACATTCTTCAATCCTACCATCCTACTAAGGAGGGTGATGGCATCATAGTATTCCCTCCTAAATTTGAGTCTAACCAGCTATTTAGGTAGCTTGGAGAAGTGACACTTGGGCTTCTCCAACCAAGAGTTGATTACTTGTTGGGACTTAACAACATTCTCTTCGTAGTACTTCTTGGTGGTATCCATATCAAAAGCTACAACATGTGACCGATCAGGCATATCAAAGGTCTAAGCAATGGAAACATGGTCGAAGCTTGCCACAATCCTTCTTTCAGGACCAATTATTCTTTGTGTACCCTGTTCATAATGCTTAGCACACTCAAGTACCAACTTGTAACACTGTACCATAGAGCGAAATCCAACTACATGTGCTAACCCAGAGTCCATTGTCCTTCTGGCCAACAAAGGGAGATTATGTGCTACCATTCCAACCTTAAACTCTTCGTAATCCCACATTCCAACATTAGTATCAGTAAACCCTAACCAAATGGAAGTCGGTTTTCTCTCTGGAACCTTACTCTTTATATCCATCTTCACTTTCTCTACCTCAGAGATAGCAAAAGCTTCAGCATTTGGATCCATTGCCTTTCCCTTACGTTGCCCAACAACAATTTGACCTGATCCTACCTGCAAACAAGTAAAGACAACAAAATAAGATCCAAGATAAACAATAGGTGTCAAAAATTAGTTATCCCAAAGTTCGGGGTTTAGCCCTCCTCGCGAAATCCAAACTGGATAGGAATTTTGAGGAAATCCATCCCAGGCAGAACCCAACAGAATAAGCATACAATCATCCATATAATCATTTTAATCAATCAATTTAACCCAAGAATGATTCAATACAACTTAGAATAAGAAAATTTGATCATTTAGAACACACCATCACCAAGAAAATATTCATATAACCATTATATACTTCATTCCCACAAAACCTTAGAAATATTTGCCTTGAATAGACATCTCCGAAAGCAACAATAGTTTCCACAATCTGGGAAAATCCCGAGGGTGCAGATTCTAGCAAAGTTAATACAATTTTACCATTAAAGCACCATTTCGGGGAACGACCAAGCAACGGATCCTAGGGAAATTTGGAGGAAGCAGAAATCCGTGAGACAAGTAAAAGTTCGAATTAAAGGAAAATTATGAAGAACAAAGAGGAAACGAGAAAACTTAGGGAATTCTGACAAAGACGGAATTTTGTGAAGACACCAAAAACCTGAACACCTACCTTTCTCTTTCCCTCACCCAAATAGATCAAGCAATCACAGACTATGAATCTGGATCTCGACAACGACCTGACCCAAACCTCCAATGGATCAAACTTGAATTCAAAAAAAAAAAAAACACCTATCATTGAATTAAGAAGGATTGCCAATGCCTTGGGTCGAAAACCCTAAACCTTCTGCCATGAAAGCACAGAACAACTCAGACATTAATTTTTTGTAGGAGGATAGAAATTTCATGGAAAACACAAGCAAGCTACCCAAGACAACAACGAGAGTCAAGCCCAAAATAAACACCCAAAAATGGTGCCCGACTAGAATGGGAAATTCCCAGCATAACAAACGTAAAACACCAAACTAGCGAAGCATAAACCCCAAAAATTCCCAAGAAGCATGCACACCTAGTAAGAACATACCAATGAATAACCTAAAGGCATCCACAACAAATAAATCCAAATGAAAAAGAAAAAGAGAGCAGTAACATACCATGAGAATAGAGGAAACGAGACCAGGGAAGCTAGAAACAAACCCCAAGTACGAGTAAAACATGAATGTTGCTTAGGGAATCCAAATGCAACACTTGAAGTCACACCCAAACATACAATATAGCATCAAACCTTTGTCCTAAGCACTCTAGAATCAAATGTAAAGCAAATTATTAAACTCAAATGGCAAATCATCTCCCCAAAACCAATATAACACCACCCAAGAAGTCGTGTAATCACCAATAATGTGATTGACAAGATGGCCTAGATCAACCCCAGGAATCCGATAGAGCAACGGACCTAAAAAAACTTCGATCATGATGGAATTCCATGAATTATCAAAATCTCTGGGCTCCATTAAAAAGCAACCATTATCAAGCTCCGACAAGAAACCAAGAAAGTCCACCCAGGGTGGATTTTCCCGATAACAATAAAAAAGCTGATATGAACCTAGAATTTAAGGTTTTCAATATAAATTACAAATGGATCATTCTAGTAGGTGAGACAAACAACAAAGCACATGCCCAAGCAAGCAAAATTCCAAAAGGAAAGACCAAAACACCACAAGTGAAAAAATAAAAAGAACGCACAAGAGGGTCCCAACTTTCAGTGGGGTGTGTGTGCAAAAATTGCACAACAAATGGTGACTTCGCTAGGGAAATGCTCTAGAGAATTTCAAGAACAAACTAGAATCAAGCACCAAGAATATCTAGTTTCAATCCTTACATCAAGACACCTATGAAAAACTTTTAGAGACCACAAGCAAGAAGACCTTTTCTTATACCAGGGTTCAAGTGTGTGCATTTACATTCATTTCTTATTCCTTAGGTGCAACGAGAACTAGCGAAAATTTGACTGGGCTACATAAAAAGTTCTAACTTCAAAAGCAACCTGGATAGAGCCTCACTGCCAGTCAGGTGTCCATAGCCCTAGCAAGGTTATCATCATGACCCTCCCAAGAATAGCTCTACTACTAGCCAGGCATTTATAGCCCCGGTAGAGATACTAGGATACCCCTAATAAGGTGAAGGTTATTTTGATTTTCAATACTTTCTTTTCTCTTTTCTCTTTTATAAAACCCTTCCTTCACCTCGTAAGTATGAAACTTACACTTAGGGATGAGGAACACAATGGCACTGAAGCAGAATATAAGATTTTTCACTAGGCCAAATTACATAGGAACCATGTACAATTCCAGAATCTTTAATTTTAGTATGAAAATGTGAGACCCAAATATATTCCAAAGTTCATCCAAAACAAGTTACAAGGGACATCAAATAAAGGAATTCCACAACTTGAATTTGAAAAACTTATTAGAGTTTGTAAAAGAAACTTCTAGAACAATCCCAAGCGAATAGCCCATTATACAGATGAAACAGCCCCAAGAAAGTAAGAAACCAAACGAAAAAAAACCAAAACGAAAGCAAAACCAACCAAAGAAAACCAACAAAGCAAAGCAGAAAGCGAACCTACTCTAACTATGTATAAGGATGAGCTGCAAACAACTCAATATTAGAAGTAATGCTTCAAATACTGCCCATTGATAGGAAGCGGGATATCCCCACCAGTGAGGGTTTTCAAGCGAAAAGTATTATCTCCCAGAATTTCTAAAATCTGGTAAGGGCCAAGCCAAAGTTTATCAAATTTACCATGCTCTCCCTTACGATCGTGGGCCTTATCCCTGTAGAGAACTAAGTTAGAGATCCCAAATGCTTTCACCTTAGCTCTCTGATCAAACCATCTTTTCACTACGCCCTAATGTTTAGCAAAGTTTTGTAGGGCTTCATCTCTTTTCTCTTAACATGCAACAACTTAGCCAAACGGGCCTCACATTTATCCTCTTCATTGTAGTATTCATTAATGACTTGTAGGGTAGGGATCTTCAATTGGATGGGAAACACAGATTCCAAACCATACACTAAGTAATAAGGAGAGGTTCCTATAGATGCCTTCTATCTAGTACGATCTACCCAAAGAGAAAATCGAAGTTGGGTGTGCCAATCCATAGGATTTTTTTCTAGCAACTTACGGATGACTTTTAAGATATTCTTATTGGAACACTTAGCTAGACCATTACCCTGAGGGTAGTAGTTGGACGCAAAATTAATGACAATTCCATGATCAAAAGCCCAATTAGAAATTTTAAGTGATGCAAATGTAGGACCATTATCACAAACTAAAGATAGTGGACAACCAAAATGATTAATAATACCCGACTCAAGGAAATTGATTACCACATCTGAAGTATATTGTTTATAGGCAAGAGCTTCAGTCCATCTAGTAAAATAATCAGTTATGGTGAGAATATACTTGTGGCCCATAGAAGATGGGGGATTAATTGGACCTATGAAGTCCATTCACCACTAAGCAAATGGTTTTACCTCTACGACCGGCTGAAGTGGAAGGGCTGAGCATTTTTCCTTACTTGCTGCAATTTTACGTACATGAAAAGTCCTCAAGTGGTGATGTGCATATTTAAACAACATAGGCCAATAGTAGCCTTCCCTCAAGATCTGATTTGTAGTGGATGATGCAGAACCATGGCTTGTGCCATATCTTTCATGAAATGCACATCACTCTGATAGCTTCTTCTATCCCCAAAAACCTCAAGTAAACACCCTCATGATTTTTATTATACAAGATAGCTCCTTTCATCATAAAACTTCCACTCTTCAGGCATAAGGCTTGCCTCTAAACTATACTGAAGTGATCAGGGCATTGTTGATTCAGTAAAGAATAAATGATTTCTTCATACCAATCTCTTGGAGATACCTCCTGAAGGTAATAGTGCTAGGTTGTGAGATCAAGACCTGTCTTAGCCATTTTCTTCATCAGTCCTTGTCCTCTCACCAATTTCATGGGTTGAATCTCTATATCATACTCCTGCAACATAGTTACCCATTTAGCTCTTCGTTCACCTAGCTCATTCTGCATGTGCAGCAAAGGCACTATGGCAAAAACCTTATTCCACAAAATATAGTGTCTAAACTTCTTCACTGCTCTGACCAAAGCATAGGCCTTCTTTTCCACATTGTGGTATCTCAATTCAGCATCCTTTAAACAATTACTCATGAAGGCTAGGGGGTTTTCATCACTTTGATCAGACTTTTTGGTCAACATTCCAACACAAGAGTGATCAGAAGCGAATGAATATATATAAAAAGGCTTAGCATAATCTGGACTCACCAATACCGGAGCCTCAACAATAGTTTTCTTAATTTCTGTAAAGGCCTCCTTAGCTTCTGCATTCCACTCTACTCTCACCTCTTGTTTCAACATGGCATTGAGTGGCTTCACTATCTCTGCAAATCCAGTGATAAATTTCCTAACAAAGTTAATCTTCCCAAAGAATGACTTCATTTCTTTCTTACTTGTAGGAGGCTGAATCTTCAAGATAGCTTGTATTCATTTAGGATCAATAGCAATACCTTGTTCTGAGATAATGTGTCCTAGCAACTTTCCCTCTATGACTCCAAAAATGCACTTCCTTGGATTAAGTGAGATGCCAAACTCTCTGCACCTTTGGAATACTTTACATAAATCTGTTATATGATCACCTCGTTTCTTACAGAAAACTGTCAAGTCATCCATATAAATAATAATACACTTACCAATTATATCCTTAAAAGCAATATCCATAGCTCTCTAAAATGTAGCTCCAACATTGATCAACCCAAAAGGCATTCGTGGGTAAGCAAAAGTTCCCCATTTTGTAGTGAAGGTAGTTTTGTGTTTTTCTTCATATTGCACCATAACTTGATTATATCCAGAATACCCATCCAAGAAGGACATAATCTGAGATCCATTGACAATTTGTAGCACCTCATCCAGTGAAGGAACTGGATAGTTGTCTTTTTCTGATGCTCTATTCAAATTCATGAAGTCCACACACAGTCGGATTTCTCCATTATTTTTCCTTACTGGAACAAAATTCGCAACCCAAGTTGAATGCCTTACCAGAAATATAATTCATCCTGAAAGAAATTTCTACACTTCCTTCTAAATGATGGGTTCTAGCAGAGCATTGATTGGCCTCTACCTCTAGCTGAATGGTTTGACATTTGACCTCAAGGGAATGGTATGCGTAATAATTGAAGTATCATATGTCGTCAAGTCTTCATAACTCTAGGCTATCACATCAAGATATGTGTGCAAGGCATCAATAATCCCTTTTCTTTCCTTGGGAGTACATACCTTATCAATAAAAATGTTCTTCATGTCATCTGGTGTCCCCATATTATATGTTTCACACTGATTGCTGAGAGACTCCCTCTTAGCTTATTGTTCTTGATCCCTTATCTTATCCAAGTCAAAAATGCATTCAAGATGCACCCTACCTATGGGAATAGTGTTGGTCTTTAGGTTAATGATTCCTCCCAGGTCCATTTCTACCTCTTGAGGCTCTATCTCATCAATGGCTTGAGAAGCAAACACATCACAACTTGTAATAAAATCCAAAATATGCTTATCATCTTCAAATACTTGGAAATTGGTAACGTTGTCAAGTACTGAAGGTACTGGAATGATTTCAACTGTAAACTTCTTTAATCCTGAAAGTGATAAAGGTTGCAATGTACTAGCAGCCTGTGCGAGAGAGTCTGCAACTTGATTCTTGCTTCGAGGAACCAACTGGATGTTGAAAGCCTCGAATCCCTCAATAAGATCACACACCATGTGCCTATAATTAGTCATCCTCTTATCACAACATGAATACTATTTCCTTACCTGTTTGACTACTAGTTCAGAGTCTCTAAAAACCTGTAATATCCTAAATTTCTTCCTTGATGCCATTAAAAAACCATGGATCAGAGCTTCATATTCAACAACATTATTAGTACAATGAAATTGGAGTATGTGGGCAGCAAAATAATTGTTACCTTTAGGACTGATCAACTCAAACCTTGCTCTAACACCTTGTTTAGATTTAGACCCATCAAATCTTAACGTCCAACAACCATCTGACTCTAGTTTCTTCAATTCATCTTTCATTTTACTACAAATAGGGTGCTTTTTAGGAAGCATTGGGCCTTTACCTTTATTATTATCCAACTCTTTTTGTATATTGAGTCTAATAGCTAGGATTGGGTTAATGCATTTTTGTACCTGCTCTACATGAGTCTGACATATGCCACACTCTAACTCAGAATGAAGAGCATCATAGAATCTACACCAATTGGGAGCAATAATTCCTCAAAATTCATACTTCTTCCCAGTTGAATCTGATTCTCCATACACCTCTGGATGAATTCCTGAAAGTTATCTAGCAAACTAAGCTGCCTGTCTTCTTGGTCATCTGTCTCTTCCATGTGTCTAGAAAATGTTCCAGATCCATTGTTTTCTGATATGAATTCATTTAAGGGGGCTTGTAACATAAATACCTCTTCATTATCTAAGGCTAATGCAACTAACACATAATTCCCCATGCTGACTTATGACACCAATATCTCATTCAAAATATTTTGGTACTCAATAATTACATACTTCAATCTGGGCTCTCTTTCAATCCTGATCTGGTTTGGAACTCCTTTCCATGGTAGCCACATGTGAGAATGGTTTGCAGATGTATATCCATTCAATGCCTTAGTGAAATCTCGACCCAAAATCAAACCATAAGTGTCAGGAATATTTGCAACCTGAATGTTGATCAGTTGTTGCACCCTAGGGTCTGATGCAAGTTGTGTGGGGATCATATTCAATTCTGCTACTACACTTACCTTTGTCTTGTCTAATTGAGTGACCTTATTTTGAGAGGCTATAGGGGTAATACCTAATGCTTTACAAACTACGAAAGGCATAAAATTTGTAAATGCCCCTAAATCCATAAGATAATTATGCAAATTCTTCCCAAAGATACAAACATAAATTAGGAAAGGAGGGGTTTCCATCTTGCCTTGAAACAAACTCAACTGTTTGTCAACTTGTGCAACCTAACCCGTATCTTTATCTTTCCCTTTGTCTACTGGTGGGACCTGACCTCTAGATGTCTATGAACCAGAAGATCTAGCAACAGCCTCATGGGCAATTCCTCCCTGTGGTATTGTGCTCGAACTGAATGACATCAAGAGTGCATTTCTAATAGTAGGGACTCTTAATAACTCAAAAGAAGAAAAACTTACCTTTAATTTCTTGAATTCTTCAGTCACATACTCGCCCAATTGCTCCACATTCATATCAGCATGGGTTTCCTTGTAGCCACCAACCTGTCTGTCCTTTAGAACTTCAACATTGTTTCCTTTCGACAAGTACTATGCTGACACATGAGGATAAGGTGGATTGTTACTAGCTTGCAGATCTAGTGGAGTAGTAAAATTGTTGGGAGGGATAGAAGTAGTGAAAAGGCCTCCAACCTGTGGACTCCTGTTAGGCCTATTCCTCAAATCATATTTCTTTGCTGGTTGCTGAAACATCTAGACTTCTTCAACACCAACTTCTTCCTCATCCAAGGGACCGTTGTCATTCTCACTTTCCTCATTGAACAACTAAGAGATCTCATCTTCATTTAACACTTGCTCTACCTCATTACCCAGGTCACTTGACCCCTCTTCCGGTTCATTTTCTTCACCTTTTGGGAATGGGGCATGATTAAGTACCAATACTGGAGAATCATAAGGATTTGAAGGCACAATCTCCTTACTACTAGAATTGTTCTCAACTTCATACTAGAAAATGGAAGCAACAGTCTGAAACTCAGTGCAATGTAACTTAGAATGATGGCTTGTCTTATGGAGTCTACACCATCCAGACAAAGTTGCCTCTGCCAAATATACACCACTTGGAGGCTTCTCTTGAGTAGAAGGCTGATCTAATGGAGTGAGAACTCCTCCATTATTGGGTCTAGTATTCCATGGCCTATTCTCCCTATCAAATCCTTGTCCACCTTGTTGACTTCTATCATAATTTTGGCCAGAATCTTGTCCTTTGTCATAATCTTGATTTCTTTCAAAATACTATCATGTATCAAAATTCTTGTTTTCTTTGTTGTAATTCATTTGTATGTTCTTTTGGGCAGCCTAAAGTTGGCTATTCTAATTTCTCAAATAGGTCACCTCCATATTTAGTTTCTTCACCTGCTTAGATAATTCATCCAGCCGCTCCTTGTCTAAACTATTTTGTGGTGTCGAATTCATGTTACTGGGGGGTATCCAGAAGCTCCCCTGGAACCAACAACCTGATTCAAAACCTCTAAATTCTGCAAATATGTAGCAAAACTAGTTTACTATTGCAGGTGAAGGGGGTGATTGGCTCCTTGCTAAGGGTAAGAGGTCATTGGTTGAGTTTGATTTATTGGAGGACTTGGATGCAGAACCAAAGGTAGTGATGGTACTGGATTCATCATGGGGGCATGATTTGTCAAAGCCTAGTTAAGAGCTTAGACCTATCCAGGGTGAGTAGTAGGTCCCAAGGATGGTAAGGGTCTTGAAAAATGTTGCCTCAGATCCGTAGTAACCTTAACAGCCTCAGCATATGCAGTGAGTAAGGTAGTTGGGGGATTAGTCCTCCATTTAAGGAAGGTGGATGTAAGGCTGTCAAGGGCTTCAAGGTAGACCTCTAGGGTAGTGGCATCATCTATAGCATAAGGTGCTTGAATTCTAGTGTATTCCTAGTGAAATCTATTGTTGAAAGACTCCATAGGCTCTTTAATTTCCCTCTTAACCACAGTAAATTGTATATAAAGCTCATTAGCACTAATGGGAATTTTGAACTTCTGCAGAAATGCAATTTCCAACTCTGTCCAATTATGGATAGAAGCAACAGGTAAGTGATTATACCAATAAAATGCCTCTTCCCCCAGGGAATAATGGAAAAGCCTACACGCAACATCCTCATGGTTGATTCCTCTATCTCTTAGACAAGTCTGGAAAATCCTAATATGTTCCTTTGTAGTCCTATTGGGATCATTGTTATGGAACTTTGAGAAAAAATTATTGGGGTTCTTGGGCATGACATTGTAATTATTGAAAATCAAGGGAGATGGGTTGTTGGCAAGGAAAGCCATAGGTAGAGGTGGAGGCAGTAATGGCTGATTTATGGCTGATTGAGGCTACGGAATAGGAATTCCTTCAGAATCGGATGAAGATGAGGATGATGGGGATGATTTTAGTGGTCGAGCAGATGATGATTCTTCCCCTACTCTAGTCCTTCCTGACCTAGTGGGAGCTTGTAATTCTTGAAACTCCTCTTCTCCCGGAGTAGATCTGGTTCTTCTTCTGAACCTCTCAAGAGAGATGGCCCATAGGAATCAATCCAACTTGCTTGTTCAGGCCCTCCTTCTAGTGCCAATCTGTTGATGGTGTTTTCTACACAACAAGAACTTAGACAAAATATGATATCCTATCTCTCTTGAAAGGTAAATCTCTATGGAAAAAGAGATATCCCCAAGGTCTCTAATGTAAGGTCTTGACAATGCAATAAAACAACTCAGTGATAAATGTGAAAATATTGGTAATCACAAAGGGACCTTACTACAAGCAAACACTGGACTTGAATTTATTAGATCTTGTGATATGTTGATACTTCAAACCCTAAATTTAACTTAGATAATAAAGAAATAGAAAAAGATAAAAGGTGTCAGAGATAATTCTAAGACTAATTCTAACCCTAAGATTAACAACACAAGAGATAAGATGCTCAAAATGGACCGATCCCTCATAAACTACTTTCTATTCAACCCAGATAAATCTGAAATGCTATAGGAATAGTGCAATCTTCTAAGGTGTTAAAGATTTTCAAATCATGCACATTCATTCAAGACAACCTTATTGTAATTGAAATGAACAAACATTCATAATC
>CM021107.1:65857806-65907932 GCA_007115665.2 Sequoiadendron giganteum
AGTTGTAATAATAAAATCATAATTAATTATATACTTGGAAAAAAATTGCAAAAAAATATGCATCACATCAGGGCATGAGTCCTCTACTTATATCTAAAATCTTATAAAAAAATATTATCATTTTATTGTGGTTAGGGTGGTTAGACAGACACCCACTACTTATTTTTTCCCTAAAATTTAAGTACTACTGCATTGAAATAATATAGATAACTTATTCAAATTTTTACATCAAGTTGCCTAACTTTGACTTTTTGAATTTTCATTGCCACTTAAGGGTCTTTTTTTTCCATGATGATCCTGCACATACCCCTTACATTTTATTTTTTTACAAGTTCATCATGAGCACACCCTTTGTCCTTGATGCCAAAGGGGGAGAAGATACTGTTGTGGAGAAATTTTGGTCTTGGAGAAGTCTTGTATAATTTTGTGTACAGTTGAAAGGGGGAGCTCACATAGCTCGAGAGAAGATAGTTTTTTTTTGAAGAACCATTTTTGGCACATGTTGCCATAAATGACAAAGGGGGATATTTTTGGAAGAATTAAGAAGAATCCCTTTGATGTGTTTTCATTGACGCCAACATTGTTTGGTGATAGTTTTGTCCATCTAGTAATCGGTGCTTTTGTTACTCTAATCCAGTAATTTGTTCCAAAAATTTTCATATTAAAAGATTGACTTGTGTGGTTTTAATATGTTATTTAGGACTATTAGTTGCATTTATGGACAATTTTTCAATTATTTTTGTTGAATAGACTGAAAGATATAAATGATAATAGTTCGAGATGCAGGCTTTGTATATTCCTTTAGCCAACATGGATAAGTGGTGTACGCTTTGTGGATGATTAAAGATATCTTTCTTAGGTCTAGGCTGGCATAATTTATGTCTTGCACATTATTTTTAAGTGCGAGAGAAGTTTTGGTTTGATTCAACAAACTATTTTGAATTATTGATTATGTATACACCCAATTAGGTCGACCTAATTGATGTATGCAGATGTAACAGTGTATATATATGAAACATTTTTATATTGAAAAATGTAAGAAATAAGGTTGTGAGATGTGACAAGTAATAAGCAGTGATGCGTGAAAGTGTGATATTGTTTGAAGTTGTTCGTAGTTGTTGTGAACTTGCAAACCGGTGTAGGATTTTGTATTACATAGCTTAATTGGAACTGAACTCAACACATAGAATGTGTATTCATCAGCTCATCTTTTGGTATTGAGCCACACTCCATTTTTGTAATCTTTTTAGGTTGAGCCTTTCAAGGACAGTGTGCCCCTATAATATCTTATGACTGGTTATAATATATTGTGAGCTAATCCTCATCGTGGTTTTTCCCATTTTGGGTTTTCCACATAAAAATCTAGGTGTTCATGTGTCGTGTGGTGTTATGATTCCTTTCAAGTCCTTATTTATAGTTATAGTTAGATATGTTTTAATTATTGAATGGCTAGTAGTTAAATGGCTTAATAAAATACTAATTCACCCCCCCTCTCAATATTCTAGGTGTTCAACACTAACCACAAAGCTTTAAATTTTGTATGCTTGCCCTTGTCTTGGGATCTAGCATTCCACATTAGTAGCATGCTTCCTATCTCAATTTTCCTTGGAGATGACCTTTTATCATACAAATGTTTTACCTACAATTGCATTTTAGCATTTTTTAATTTTTCCTCTCTTCTAGTTGCATCTCATCACAACCATCATCATCATACTCTTGAATAAACTTATGCATCTTCATGAGGTTATTTGTTGGTACTATTGCTTCAATACCATACACTAAACACAATGGAGATCATCCTGTAGCCTTCTTGACAATAACCCTATCTACCTAAAGAGCTAATTTTAGCTTAGAGTCCCAAGCTTTCTTATTATTTTCTATCATCCTCTTAATGATCTTCATCAAGCTTATATTGCTTGATTTAGCTCATCAATTACCTTTTGGATTATAAGGGGAGGAATAGGATATTTGTATCCCATATTTGTCACAAAAATTTATGAATTCATCAAACCTGAAGCAGATAGCATTATTTTATAAACTTTTTTGGTACTCCAAATCTGATCATGATATTGTTTAACAAGAAGTCAAGCATGAATTTTCTTGTAGCTTTCTTTGTGGGGATTGCTTCAAGCCACTTGGTAAAATAATTACTGGCCAGTAGTATCCAAGAGTGTCCTCCACTAGACTTGTTATATGTATATGATGCATTTGTGAGTTAGTCACATTGTGTATATATGTGTCAACTACATGATCTAATCACCTTGTGTACATATGTTGTATGCATGAGTTACTCATTATATATTTATGTGACAAATGGATGAGCTAGACAAACTATATAAATGTGACTCGTAGATGACTTATTTACATTATGTATATCTGATGTTTTCTTGAGCCAATCACTATGTCTAAACAAGTGATGATTAGATGAGTTTTCACTATGTGGTTTTATGTGTATTTGTATACTGATATTGACATTGAACTAACATTTTATAGAAATGTATTTTTTATATTACTATTTTGTATGGATTTTATTGGAAGCATAAGATCAATTATTGAAAATTATTAAAAAATGAGACTAGAGATCTCATATTCAAGAATAGAATGAATTTTCTATATTATAGATATGCAAACTACAAAACCTCTTATTCATAAAAATAGTTGTAGAAATAGGACCATTATTAGTGAAAGCTCAACGTATATCAAAGTATAAGAATGACCCGATGATTGAAAGATTACCATAGATATTTGATAAAAAATGAGTAAAATTATTACATAGAATTGTTGCCATAACTATGATTAATGAAATTAAGGAACTTACACTTCTAAACTGAATAGAAATTGCTTGGTTGTTTAAAAAAATGGTTGAGGTGTAATGAAAATAAGAATAATAACTAGCAATCACATGCATAGGCATGCAATAATCAACTGATAGGGATGCACCATAAATGGCTATTTAACATGTAAGAAGTAGGAAACCTTTTTTGTGGAATGGAATGTGAAATACAAAAATCGATAATATTTATAATTATTTGATTTAGTCAAGAAACATAAAGCATGCTAATTATTCAATAGGAATTAACATGAGGTTAGTTCATATCTCATTGGCTATGAGTGGTTATCTTTTTCCTTCGATTAATACCATGACTGATGTTAAATGTCTTTGCATCTTTTGCAAAGTGATAAATCTCAACCAAGGTCGACCCTTCTTTCTATTCTGCACAAATGAAACTGAAACAAGATGTAAGGAATTATTAATGTAATAATCTATAAATCAGCTTAATAATTGTCAGGTAAATGCAGAGAAAAGAGTAAGTGTAGAACACTCCTTAAGGAAAATTTAGTTTACTTGCCTTTTTTCCTTGAGTCTCTGTTATGCAAAATGGAAAGATGGAGTCAACTAGAGATTCTATTTTGGTTTTCTAGTAGGATCTGAGTGATTTTGGAGTCCTTTTGGGTAGATCCACTTGGGAGGGAAATTTTACACCTATTTTCACTTGTTTTTGATTAGTTTTATGCCCTCTTTTCATGGATTTTTCCTTCTACTCATGAGAGACATGTTGGGTCTCAAAAAAGTAGGTTTGAACCACAAGAGGTTGCCAAGCTCTCACAATGCTTTTGGCCAACTAACAAGGCCAATTGATGCAATTGTACCTTCTACTCTTCAGGATCTGCAAAACCTAGGCAGGTGCACCTATGTGCATGTTACAGATTTAAGATGTTTCTTGATGCAACAATCTGTCCACAATGGCAAAGGGAAGTGGATAGATAAGATTACTATGCCTACTCCTACTCCTACTGCACAAATGAAATATTTTTGAATAAATTGTTTGATATGAATTTGTATCTATGGGTTGTGGCAAATTAGTGCCTTCTATCCACATGGGCAATGGATTCAAAAATGATATGTGTTTCCTCCTATTGGCTTAAATCTAATTGTTAGGCACTCTGAAAATTCTATGGCTGGCATAAAACTTTACTAAGTCTATGACTTGCATAAACAGTGCTGGAATGTTTCTCTATCAGGTTCTACTTCAACAATCCAAAAGAAATCTTGAAACCACTATGACTTATTAAAATAATTTAAATCTGACTTGTAGATACCCGTTAATTAAATCACACAAAATGAGAGTGCATTCTGATAAACCAAAGATATACTTGAAATGCTGATTTAAATGATTAAAAGATCTCAAGTTGGAGACAACCAAAATAAAGAGTATAAATTGATACAACACAACAATTGAACACCAAGAAAGAATTTCACTAGTTCGAACATATTATCTTCATTGCTTCTGTTTCAAAAAGCTCTATACATTATTTCATTCAACCAATCCCCTTTCGGGGAAAAAAATCTAACTGCTGCCTACTCTGCCCCTAAATCTAATTCTATATATCTCCCCCTTGCAACTGAATTTTCAAATCATTTATACATTACATTCCAAGCGTTGCAACCTTTCACATTCCTGTTACACCCATTTGAATTTTAGGATAGTAATTAAAATATTTAATTGTGTTTCCTGTCGAAAAATTAAATATCTTAAAACATATTGTCCACTGATGATTATCATTTCTCCAGATGGATTTTCACATAACTATCGGTCTTACTTTACTCCATCGGGGAGACTTCAAAATGATTTCATCGATATCTACTATCTTGCCGATTCGGTGTGACACACACATTCGCTGCGATTTATTTTACTTCCTAGCGACACTGATTCTCTTGGTGATGACACCCTATTTTGTTCATTCATTTTTGGTTTATCGGCATGAATCCCAGTGTCGCTAAAACACATTTGCACCTTAACCCGATGATGGGACTCATACCGATGAAAACTTCCAACTGTCCCTTTTACCTTTTCAGGATATCGGGGATATCTAACTCCATCTCTTGCCGAAGTTGATTTCTCTCCTCAATGTTCATCAATCATTCGCCATGATCTCCTACAGCATCCCCAATACCTCAAGTCTCCCCGATAATTTCTTTCTTTCTGCTTTTTATCCCCATGATCTTCACCGAAACAACTATTGCCTAGACTTAATGAATTAGGCCAATGGTTCTTCATCTTACTCTGAAAGCCTTTCGTCTCACCGAGATGTTCACTTTATTGACTTATGTCGCCGAGACCAAGCATTTGTCCTATCGACAAAATGATACTCACTGTGATGTCTCTTAGATCTCCCCGCGGTGACATGTCTCACCGATACGCCTTTTCTTCGGTGAGACCATGCGCATTGTTCTCTCAACACCCTTTATCTTTGTATGTTTGGTTCTGTCGATGTAACCCGAGGGGTCGGTAAGACTTTTCAAACTCTCCCCGACATCGTTTGTCTTACCAAGTGAGTCCTCCCTTTGCTTTATCGACATGACCAATAATGCTTTAGGTAGTGTTTTGAAATCTCTCTCTGATGACCAAAGTATCTCCGACAGACTTTATTTTATTCCAATCAGTAAAAGGTAACCTAGCTCAATATGACCTTACATCATCACGCCGATACCTTTTGCCTTGCCGATAAGAAATACAAACCTGTATTCTCTTGGTGTATAACTTTATCAGTATGACCCTCCTGATGTCTTGCCGATATAGTGAGGAAATGCATATTATCATTGATGAGATCTGCAACAACTTATGCCGATATTTTCAAATGTTAAAGATTTAATGCCAGATGAAATTTATGGGGTTTTATGGCAAAAATCTAATCCAGACTTTGGTAAAAGATGCTATGTGAGGATTTTTATGTCTGTATTATGAAATTTTTGGGAGACTAATAATCATGAAGGGTTAATGAGATTGTTAAAATTTCACAATTCTAACAAGACACTTGGGTTACTTTTTTGGATTGTAGTTAACTGCAAATTTTTTTCCTTGACTCTTAGAAGGGTTTTTTGTATATAGGAGAAAAACTTAGTTTTTTCTCAGTTCTTAATTCTTCCTCTCTTGACTTCTGATGGAGAGTTTGTAAGTTTTGTAACTCATATTTTCATAATATGATATATGAGCTCCTTTCATATCAATAAAAGAAATAGTGCATTGCTTTTAATGGTTTTTCCATCTTATTTTACAATGGATGTTTTGATGTTTGATTGTGATTCTAAGTGTTGAATCATTTTTCATGTCTCATTATTGCAAATATGTACATGCAAAAGTTTCATGTAATGTAGGTTGTATGTTGTGCTTAATTTCAAACCTTTAGACAAATCACTTTTGTATTTCATGTTTACTTGAAAATGTGAGAGTAAATGTTTTGAGAGCTAATTGTGAGTTGAATTAGTGAACAAGTTTAAATTTTTTTGGTGCTTCACCCTTTAATTTTTAGGATTTCCATTTCAATATCCTTCTATCCATTTTCTCAAAAAATTTAGTAGTTTTAGGTGATCTACTAGGGGAACCAAACCTCTCTGGAGATTCATTCTCATTATAAGCCACCCATAGCTTGAGAATTTTTGCATGTTATACAAGATAGTTGAGTCTAACTTAAGTAGGGTGCAATCCTCATTGATAAAAATTTGATCCACAACATGTGGGATAAATAGTCAAAGCTTGATCCACCCATTTTTGTTTTATTTTTTTTTTTCTTTATGTCCTTGGAAGTGTATGCTTGTACCTTGTTATTTCTTCTTATATCATTTCCATTTGTGTTTTTTTTTGCCCATGTTCTTTTTCCATAAGATCTTGATCCTAAGGGCTTGCACAACCCTCTTAATCACTTCCATCCTATCTAATTGGAATTGGTACATTTGGACCCCTCTTGATGTGTATCCCATCCACTTTAGTGTGATTTTGAAGCAAGTCCCTCCTCTCACTAAAGTGGGGGCTAAATGTAGCATTGAAAAATGTCATACGTTGCATTTTCACACTTTTTTGGGCCCTTGTGAAGTAAATGAACCTAATTGTGCCTTATTTAAGGTGTTATAAAGTGTTTTTTGTAACTTTCATACTAATCTAAGGTTTTCATTAATTAATTGAATTTATTTATGCCTTATTTGGCTGTATTTTGCATCCAAAAGCCTTAATTAATGTATCTTCCCAAAGATAATCCAAACACATATCTAATGACCAGTAGGAAATTAATGTTTTTGGATTGTATGGCCAAAATTTAGTGATTTGGGACTCATACACCACCTTGGCCATATGAGTCCCACCTAAGTTTTGGGGCCCTAATCTAGATTTCACATTAATCTAAGCATTTCTTGAAAAATGTGTTCCATAGCCTAGCCTAATGGGATTCATATGCCACTTCTGGCATATGCGTCCTGTGTGGCTTAAAGTTAAATTAAATTCAAATTCTTGGTGGGATTTTATTCTCCTAGATCTGATGTTGTCTTGTAGTGTTGTAGTTTAAGAAACTTTGGCATAAACAAGTATAAATACAAGGTTATTTCACTCATTTTTCTCCTAACAAGCAATCAAATTATCTAGCAACTTGAGTATTCATGCACTATAGAAAATTGAGTTCACAATAGCATTCAAGGGTCTAAAAGAGTATTGAAGATCGTTCAAGATCTGATTATCAAGTGTTTTGGAGCATTATTCAGGTATGAAGTGTCATTTGAAAGTCATCATGCATCATGTTTGTTTTTGAGCTAAAATTTGTGATGTAGGGTTTCATGATTCAAGCAAGAATTCAATTCAAGATCCATATCATTCAAGCAAGATTCAAGAACCACATCCATTGGATTCATTTCATACATTTTTTAAACATTGTATTTAAGGGTTTGGTGAGTTGCAACATTACATTTTTTTCATTCATCATTCCTCCTTTTCTCTTAATTTCATTTCAAGGTTTGATTACAAAAATAGGTTTTGACCAAGTAAAACCCCTTTCCACTAACAAAATAAAATTTCTCCCTCTTTAGTGTGTGATTTATAGATCTATTTTTAAGACATATTGAAGAGAAATATTGGAAAGAAGTCAAAGTTGCAAAGTTGTCCAAGTTTTCACCTTATTTAGAAGACCATTAAAAGACATCTACAAAGAAGAATTCAGTAACCCGAATCCAAAAATTAGGTTGAGAAGATAGAGTAGAGATTGAGGAGAAGATTTAAATTTTGATCCTCTAAAATGGCCATGTAGGATTGATACACCACTCCTAGAATATGAATCTCAGTGTAGTGGAATTTCCAATTTTCAAGTGTCCCAGACTTGTCTCTACCGGATTTATGTTCCTTCCTAGAAACCCTAATTAGGGACTAAATCACCTAGCCTGGAATTTGAGTCTTAGTGTGCATTAAGTTCAACATTTTTATAATTTCAATTCTTCAATCAAGACACTACAGGTTTTTATATGCCCCTATGTTCTTTTCCAATTTTCTATTATGTTTTGCATTCATTTCTAGTTCATATATTTAAGTCTTGCATATCATTAGGTTTTGACATTAGGTCTTGCATGTTCCTTGTATTTCGAAGCCCTATCTTGATGTTGAAGCCCCTTTTAGTCTCTAATCATACCCTAGGACACCCCTATTGCATATCTCTTTCCCTCATTCCATCCTTGGATTGAGATCTCTAAGGTTTCTTTGAATGAAAAGTGAAAAAAACTTGTTTTTCTATGTCCTAAAATATAGTACGAAAATTTTGCATCTTTCACCTTGCTTGCATTATCAATAGACCCTTAAGAGTAATTTTGGATGATTCTTCAGATGGTTTTGATGGTTCAATAGTCTTTAAAGGTTCTTCTTTACTTCTTCCAACCTTTGTTTCTTCTTTCTTTTCCTCTTCTTCTTCTCCAAAGGTCTTTTTTGATGTTTTGTCTTTTTTTCTTCATTCTTCTTGTCTTCATCATCTTTTCCATCATTACTCCTTTCATCTTTGTTTCCTTCATCTTAATTCATATTTTATTCTCCATTATTTCCATCATTCTCATGGTGCTCTTTTAGATTTTTACTAGTATCATTTTTAAGTTGATCTTTAGTGTGTTTATAGGTTGTATCCTCTATATCATTTAGAGGAGAAAAAATCTCTGAAGTTGCATGTATAACACCAACCTTATCCAAAATAGGATGGTCCTTTACTTTTGTGACATTAGAAAGCTCTTGTGATTGAGCTATATGAGATTAAGAGCCAGTTCTCATCCCATAATTCTTTTCCATTTACTATACTATATCAAGAGTCTCTTGCCTCAACCTTTCGGTACTATCTTTCTCTTTAGTCATTAGAAGAGTGACTCTCTATTTGAACTTGAACAAATTAGAACATTGATTTAACAAGGTAGTAGAATCTTCCTTAGATATGGAGGATTTGTATGTGTTCAAGGCATCAAATTTTATTTTATCATCAATAGTTACAACTTCATGCCTTCTTTGTACTAGAGCTTCCCATACATTTCCAGTCAACTTCTTCCTTATAGTTTCCATATTCTCATAAAAAATAACCATATATTGAATGAAAGAATTTACAATTGTTTCCTTATCCACTTCATCAACCCCATCAAACAACTTAGTAGTAGCTAGCAAATCCTCAAATTCTATCATATTATTTACTAAAGATTCTAACTTCAGGGGTAAGTGTTATCTTATTGGAGGAGAGCTCGACATGTCTTGCATAGGTTTTTATGTGTCTTCTTCACCCTTCTTATTATGCACATTAATTTTGAAAGCATTCTTTTCTTCCTTTGTCTCTTTTTCATCAAATGAGATTTCAACATTGTCTCTAGTTTCTGCTTCTTCATTGTTGGTGGAAGCACTGCTTCTTCTATTACTTTTTAAGTAACTTTCCTCTTTCAAGCCAAGATCAATCTCTTCTTGCATGACATCATTGAAATTCCTTTTTCTATTTTCCTTTTTCTTTATTCTTCTTCTAGGGGTGGTAGATGGTGCAATAGGGGATACATTTCTCTTCTTAGTAGGTCTAGTGTTGGGGTACTATGTTCTGCCTTCTTTCCTTTTACTACTACAGTTGCACTAGGTGTTTTAGGTAATGTAAAGGTAGTGGTTGAAGGTGCTCTTCTCGATCTTTTAGGCCTAAAGGGAACTTCAACTGAGCTAGTCCTCTTCTCTTCAACAACTTACCTTAGCCTTTCAACATAATCCTTAGAAAGTGAATGCATTTGGAGGAATTCATCAACATTTTTATTTACCCTTTTATCCCTTTGAGGTGTTGAAGTTTCCCAATGCACTTCAGCAAACTTCTCTTCATATCTACAATGTCAGGGAAAAGTGGGATCCTTAGGGATATTCAATAGTATTTCAATGAGGCCCTTAGCTATTTGTTCATCAATCTCATATCCTAGAGCCTCTATCCATAGAGTTCTAGGTTCTATTTCTTCTATGATACACTCAACAATTGATACTAGGAATGTTATCTCCTTTAAATATTTCTTTACTAAGCTCCTTGGAACTCTTTCTCTTTCATACATATTGTTCTGAAAAACTTCAAAGAATGTAGTTAGAGAATTACCCTATGCTTTGAAGTCTCTAATGTTATGTAAATTTTCAAAGATTTGATGTGCTACTAATTTTTTAATATTTCATATAGTGTATTTCTTTCTAGGTAGCTCCCTCAAAAATTAAAGTAGAAAACATACTACCAATGTACCAAAATTGAATGGATATTTCTTTTTCTTATTCTAGCTTAAGCTATCCATAAGTTACAATTGGAGCAACTCACAAAAATCACAGTCTCTTACATTTACCACCATGTCATGTGCAACATAATTTGCAATTGCAAACACCAAATTTCCTCTATTGGTGAAGTAGATTTTATGATCTATCATGATTGTGGCATACCTCATAGTAGGCTTTGTAATGGGTTTGGTTGTCAATGCTCTCCCATCATATGTGGTACAATCTAGATTCATAACCACATCATTTTTAATATCCTTTAGTACTGGTAAAGGTCCAGTGTCACAGGTACTAGTCACAACTTTAATCACTACCTTGGTAATTACTCGAGGTAGACTTTTTCATACAAATTTATCGTGCACTCTTCTAAGTGCTATCCTTGCAAAATTTGCATCCATTCCACTATAAAAGTTTGTGAACCAATTCCATACATCTAGCTTCTTTCGTACAAGATTTTCATATTTTGGATTCATTAAGGAATTATCTCCAATTAGCTCCTTTAGCCATATATTTGTGTGCTCTTCATGATCAAATTATTCTAATTTCCTATGAATGTAGGTTCTAGTATCTTTAGTGGGTAAGACATTATTTGGAATTTGTGAAAACACACCCATGGGGTCCATTTCATAAACCTTCTCGGAAAACCTTCTAAATTTTGATCGGGGTCTCTCAAAAGTATCAACCATAGTGGGAGTGGCCATTTTCACCTCAATTCTCTTGTATAAGCTTATGAAAATTAATTCTAATGAAAACCCACAAAGTACAAATAGTTGTAAATATATTTTTCACACTTTGATGAAAACTAGGGTTTGATGACACATGCCTTGAATCACATTCAAATCGCTTCAAATCTCTTTGCTTTCTTCAAATGCATAAAATTTATTTAACTCGACTTGAATTTTCACTTTGTACATTACTAATCTGCCCTAATTTCACATTTAATGCATTCCACCCACAAAAAGTGTATAAACACTTTATGAATACACTGTAAACCCTAAAATGCTCCACAAATCTCCAAATTTGCATATTTTCTACTGAAAACTTTTTCAACATCTTCATAATGACATTTCTCATCACATATCTTCATTTCATTGCTTGAAACCTCTTATTTTAGGGGTTTAATAGATTTCTTTGTAATTCTTCCCCCTAAATCCACTACTGGGTTTAGTTTTTAGAAGAAATATATGCACCAAATGTAGGTACAAATGCATTTGATTCATCCTTATTCTTAGGTTCTTCCTTTATCTTCCAAATGTTCTCCATTTCCTTTTTGACTTTAGTAGGATCGACTTTATTCAAAGGTTTATTACTTTGTTCCGGATTAGATTCCTTCCCATTTTTACTTTTGTAGAGTCTTGAAATATGTCCTAGTTTATTGTTGGTGGAGCACACAACATTTTTATAACCAGACTGATTTACATTTAACCTTGATCTGTACTGGTTAGATTTATGTGCAATTGAATAACATGTGTAGCAATAACCTTGAAAATATTGAATCATTCTACCAATATTGAATCTATTCATTATTATCTGACTTTTGCACTCAACAACTCTATGTCCAATTTTTTTGCAAGCAAAAAATTGTCTAGAAAAGAATCCAGCATTTTGATTCATTCTACTAAACTAAATTTTGTTGCTCCATGACCAAATTTATTAAACGAAAAACAAATACCATTGAAATATGGGTACCTTTGAGCATTAAGTTGTTTGATAGGAATCCTTTTTGTATTGTGTCTTTGATTTTTGATCTCTCTACCATTGCCTTGAGTCTTCCATTGATTTTCAACCTTGTTAGGAGTTTGATTTTCTTTTGAGCTTTGTCCTTCTTCAAGTCCTAAACTACCTTTATCCTTAGGTTTTTGAAACACAATCAACTCATCAAGCATTGTAGTACTTGTTTTAAATTTTTCCTCACAAGGCCTTGCTTTCTCTAGATCAGACCTTAGGGTTATTATTTCTTGTTCAAGCTTTGTACATTCATCAACCTTGCTTTGAATTTCATCTTTATAATAGTACTCAATTCTTTTCTTTTCTTCCACTTGCACCTTTAGTTCAGTGATGTATTCATTTGCTTTCTTCAACTGATCACTAACTTTTCTATGCATTTCTTTGAATTTCTTGATTTGTTCTCTCAGTTTCTTGATGCACTCATTTGCTTCTTTTAAGTTCTCTCTTAGATTTTCTTTCTCATTTTCAATTCTTTCTAGATCTTCAAGAGCAACATGGAGTTATTCAATTGCAAATATCGGGTATCTGCAAGATCTTCATGGAAAAAACAGGCCTTTAAGTGGGAATGAAAATTCAAAAAATCAGAGTGAAGAAACTTGACGTAAAAGTTTGAATAAATTATCTATATTATTTCAAAAATATGTAAGAATAGAATCTGTAGCAAATTGAATGTAGTTTCTAAACTACTAGGTTTTTTTTTTTAAAATCTATTTGTTGAAAATTTGAAATTTCAATGCAGTAGTACTTAAATTTTAGGGAAAAAATAAGTAGGTGTCTATCTGACCACCTTAACCACAGTAAAATGATAATATTTTTTTCTAATATTTTATATATAAGTAGATGACTCATGTCCCGATGTGATGCATATTTATTTGTAATATTTTTTGCAAGTACATAATTAATTATGATTTTTTTATTACAACTTTTAAAAAATATAAAAACTCGTATGTCTGACCACCTTAACTTGGTCAAAACTGCATGAAATTCAATTTTTCTTTTTTTTAATCCTATAGTATGTGAAGCATAGAATGTGAAACATGTTTTGGATTCAAAAAATGTGATACCATTTAAAAGCTATAGATGTTTTTCAATCAGCCTATCAATCAGGACTTTAGTCGTAATTCAAATATAAAATGAATAATAATTATTTTATTAAATTCAAAGTAACGCATAATTTATATTGGTGGAAAGCTGAGAATCTCCTTTAAAAACCCTTTTCATTTCATCAATTTTGGGTAAAAAAAAGTGGTCAGCCACATGGGCCATCATATCACTTACATATTGCCATTTTTTTTCCATCATGATCCTACACATACCCAATCTCTTCTAGATGAACAATAAACCTTTTATCAGCCTTGTCTTCAAAATTCAAGATCTTCCTTAAGATATTAAACTTTTTTAATAGAACCAAGCTCTGATACCAATTGTTGAACACCTAGAATATTGAGAGGGGGGCTGAATTAATATTCTATTAAACCATTTAATTTCTAATCATTCAATGATTAAAACATATGGGTATGTGTAGGATCATGATGGGCCAAAAAGTGGCTATATGTAAGTGATATAATGGACCATGTGGCTGACGACTTCCTTTTTACCCAAAAATGATGAAACAAAATTGGTTTTTAAAGGATATTCTCAGCTTTCTACTAATATAAATTATTATTTACTTTTAATTTAATAAATTATTATTATTCATTTTCTATTTGAATTACAACTAAAGTCCTAATTGATAGGTTGATTGAAAAACATCAATAGCTTTCAAACGGTATCACATTTTTTGAATCCAAAACATGTGTCACATTATATTCTCCGCATACTATAGCATTAAAAAAAATGAATTTCATGAAATTTTGACCAAGTTAAGGTGGTGGGACATACGATTTTTTATATTTTTAAAAATTTATAGTAAAAATTTCATAATTAATTATTTACTTGGAAAAAAATTAGAAAAAATATGCATCACATCAGGACATGAGTCCTCTACTTATATCTAAAAATTTATAAAAAAATATTATCATTTTATTGTGGTTAGGGTGGTCAGACAAAAACCTACTTATTTTTCCTTGAAATTTAAGTAAAACTGCATTGAAATTTCAAATTTTCACCAAATAGATTTTTTTTTAATAAACCTAGTAGTTTAGAAACTACATTCAATTTTCTATAGATTCTATTATTACATATTTTTGATATAATATAGATAACTTATTCAAATTTTTACGTCAAGTTGCCTAACTTTGATTTTTTTAATTTTCATCACCACTTAAGGGCCTATTTTTTCCATGTTGATCCTGCACATACCCGGATATACAACTGCAACTATAAAAAAGGACTTGAAAGGAATCATAACACCACATGAAACATGAATACCTAGATTTTTACATAGAAAACCCAAAATGGGAAAAACCACAGTGAAGATAATCTCACAATATATTACAACTAGTCATAAGATGTTATAGGGGCACACTACCAGCACACACTATCCTTGAAAGGCTCACTACCTAAAAAGAGTAAAAAAAAGGAGTGTGGCTCACTACCCAAATCTGAACTGATGAATACACCTTCTACGTGTTGAATTAATTTCCAATTAAGCTCTAGAATACAAAATCTTGCACCAGTTTGTAGGTTCACAACAACTACCAGCAACTTCACACAATATGACACTATTGTGCATCACTTCTTACTACTTGTTGCATCTCACAACCTTATTTCTTATATTTTCCAATACAAAAATGTTTCATATATATACGTTGTTACATCTACATACATCAATTAGGTAGGCCTAATTGGGTGTATGCATAATTGATTCAACATAGCTTGTCAAATTAGACCAAAACTTATTTTGTGCTTAAAAGAAAATGTGTAAGACATAAATTAGGTCAGTCTAGACCTAAAAAAGATCTCTTTCATCATCCACAAAGTGTACACCACTTATCCATGTCAGTCAAAGGAATATACAAAGCCTGTATGCAGAACTACTGCCATTTATATCTTTCAACCCATTCAACAAAAATTACTGAAAACTTGTCTATAGATGCAATTAATAGTCCTAAATAACATGTTACAACCACATACGTTGATCTTTTAATATGAACAATTCTGGACCAGATTACCGAATTAGAGTAATAGAAGCACTGATTACTGAATCCAGACAAAATTGTCACCAAACAATCTTGGCATCAATGGAAACACACCAAAAGGATTCTTATTCATTCTTCATAGAGTTAGGCCTTTATCTAGTAATAATAACCTATGGAGAGGACTCATACTACCTATAGAGCCTAACAGGTGAATTTCCTTAGCTACTAGTACATGGACAATTCTTCAAAACATACTTTTCATAAGGTATGATATTTTCCATGTACATTGTATTCTATGTAAATGTTTGTATATAGGTCTAGTTTGGTTTTTTTTGGTTTGGTTTATTTGTCTAATCCCAACATGTCCTACAGTATGTGCACAATCATTATGGAAAAAATAGGCCCTTAAGTGGCAATGGAAATTTAGAAAATTAGAGTTAGGCAACTTGATGTAAAAATTTCAATAAGTTATCTATATTATTTCAAAAATATGTAAGAATAGAATCTATAGCAAATTGAATGTAGTTTCTAAACTACTAGGTTTATTTTAAAAAAAATCTTTTTGGTGAAAATTTGAAATTTCAATGCAGTAGTACTTAAATTTTAGGGGAAAAAAAGAAGTAGGTGTCTGTCTGGCCACCCTAACCACAATTAAATGATAATATTTTTTTATAAGATTTTAGATATAAGTAGAGGACTCATGTCCCGATGTGATGCATATTCTTTTGTAATTTTTTTCCAAGTAAATAATTAATTATGATTTTTTTATGAAAAATTTTAAAAAATATAAAAACTCATATGTCTGACCACCTTAACTTGGCCAAAACTTCATGAAATTCATTTTTTGGTTTAATCCTATAGTATGCAAAGCATAGAATGTGATGCATGTTTTGGATTCAAAAAATGTGATACCGTTTTAAATATATAGATGATTTTCAATCAGCCTATCAATCAAGACTTTAGTTGTAATTCAAATAGAAAATGAATAATAATTATTTATTGAGTTCAAAGTAAAGCATAATTTATATTAGCGGAAAGCTGAGAATATCCTTTAAAAACCCTTTTGGTTTTATCAATTTTTGGTAAAAAAAAAATTCATCAGCCACATGGGCCATCATATCACTTACATATCGCCACTTTTTGACCCATCATGATCTTGCACATACCACCTAGGGTTTTGGTTCTGTGTGATTTGTCTACTTCACTAGAATTTTTCTAGGATCTCGCTTTCTTCATGCTGAACAAATATTCCCAACTAGAGCCATTGATATGACCAGTCATAAAATTATGGCTCCCTGATATACAGTTTGTATTGTCTAAATTTCATTGGCCTTTCAATGGTTAGGGTTTATCATCCCTTCGAAAGAAAACCATAATTTTTTATACCTTGGAAACTTTTGGTCTATTTCATGGTTGACCTATCACTAGTATGGAAACAACAATATATGACTGAAAAAACTACTAAAAAATTATTATAAATGACTAAACATGGTCACGTGACCATTAGTATTTTATTGCCAGTCATTTATAATGCGACAAAATTGATGACTAAACTAGTTTTAGTCATTTATAGATTGTTTTGATTGATCGATTTGGTAGTATAATTAGTAATTGATTGTTGTAATCTGGTCAATTATTGAGTCATTTTTTATTCACTGATATATTTAGTTGTTACTTTAGTCATTGATTGTTGTTAGCTAGTCACTTATTTAGTCATTTTTATTCACTGATTTCTATCCTTTGGTAGTGTATTTAGTCATTAATTTTAATCTTCATTTTGATCAATTTGATAGTATATTTAGTCATTTTTATTCATTGATTTCACTAGTCATATATTTAGTCATATTTATTCATTGTTCACTATTTTTTATCAATTGGTAGTATATTTAGTCAATTTAATTATAAATTGATGTTAATTAGTAGTATATTTAGTCATTTTAATTAATTGATATTTGAGGATTTAAACATAAAACACAGAAATACACATCAATCATCAATTGCACACAATAAGACAACCATTGAGAAGGAAAAACCTATTAGAAACCAAAATCAGACATGCACCTTGGACTGCATGCTAGGGAGGCCGTACAACCTCCTTGGTAAATTCTTTTTGCCTTCCAAACCAACTGCTCAGAAATCGCCGATTTGACAAGCATTCCTAAGGTTTTGGGGTGCTGCGAACACAATGGCAGTGTCTATTTTTCTCCAAGATGCTCCAAAAAATAGGCTACCCCTAGAGGTTCCAAGAAATCTTTGAACTTGAAACCCTCACAAATCTGGCAAATGATGACCAAAATCTGCAAAATAAAAGTCAATCCTGACTTTTTCCAGTGCTCTGAAACCAATGATGAAGCCCAATCTGCTCCAAAATGCGGCATAGATGATCTCAAGGCATGAAATCCTCGAGGAACCCTGAACAAAATCTACAATGATTTTCTCCAAAATTTGAGAGGGGGTTGCATGTCAAGGCTCTCATACCATGAAGAAGTTGAGAAATCCAACTTCACAGACCTCGAAGATCACCTGCATGCAAATAACCTATCACAAAAGAAGACATTGGATACAAAAAGCAAAGGTGCTCTGAAAGTTGAAAATCTATTAATCAGAGACTGTTAAAATACAATGAGATCAATCCTTAAGAAAGGAGATCATGCAAAACCTAAAAGAAAACCTAATAGGAGGACATTTAATAATTAATATAATTATTAAATGTCACATTATGCAAACTAAGGTGAAATCTTAAGAGAGAAATAAAGGTAACTTAATTAACATAATTAAGTTTAAACCTTTACTCTAACACCCCCCCTTAAGATGAGATAGAGTGCAGCTACAAACATGTGCAAGAAAGCAAAGGTAACTACAATGCATGATACCATGTTAGAAACCAAGATCAGACATGCATACGAAAAAACCTTCCACAGAAGAGAAAATCAGAAAAAGCAAGAGCTTTGCATGAAGATGTCCAAATTGATATATTCAGAATTAAGATATTACAATGAGAGAATTTGTTTATAAAAGCAATGTAAGAAACCCTAATGTTGACCTAAAAACAACTCAACTAAATAAAGCTTACTTATTAATTAAGTAAAATAATTATTACCTAAGCAAAACCTAAGTAAAGTTATGCAAGCGTAATTAAATATTAATTACACTAACAAAACCACTGAACTTTATTGGAAGAAAAGTTTTCTTGTAGCTTGCACAAGTCTGAAATATCTATCTTGATTGAAAATGCTTAGAAATAGAGTATTACAATTTTTATTTTTAGTCACAAGAATGAAAATCTAAGCTACAATGCACAGAAATGATAAGAAATAAAATTCTCCAAGAAAATTTTGCAATGATGGAAACACATGCTTGGAGCCCTTCAATGTGAGAACATACCCCTTACATCTCTTAAAAATTCTACAATGTGAGAAATATTCTTGAAGCAAGTTGTAACCTATAGAATCCAAGAAGGAGAGTGTTGATCATGTCCCATATATGAAGCTATCTCCTCCAAGTTAGTCAACAATAACCTAGGTACAATATTCACTCCTTTATATGCAACATGCCATCTACTGTGAGCAACAAGGTGCTACGTTTTCTTCCATGAATGAAATTGTGCCTCAATACAAGCAACAAAATCACTATTAGTCTCAATTCATAAAGAATAAAAGTGCATTGTATATTGCAAGTTTACTAAATTAAGTCCAAACACAACAGAAAGATAAATCAATTAAAAAATTGTAGGAGATAGATCACATCCACAAACATGGGAGAGCTATGCAAAATTGGAGAAATTGGCTTAGAAAATGAAGGCAGTACGGTATTTCCATATTCAATACTTTTACTTAATGTTTTGGAATGGAAGAAAAAGGAATCATTTATCTTCCACCATTATGAAAAGTTAAAAATTGCATTTTGTTTGTTAAACATGGCCCCTGGTACAACTATTAGAGATGTTAAGAACCTTCAAAGTGTGATTGGTAGATCCTACCAAATAGTTAAAATAAAGGAGACGAAAGAAATACATTTGATTTCAAAATTCAAACAATCAAAACTTAACATATAGTGACTACAAAAGCTTTCAAGAACCCAAGTATTTGATGCAGGAGAATCCTTGGTTCTTGGCAATCTTGCATCAACCAAAAAAATATTTTCTTTCAGTTTTGTTCCTATTTTTTTCTTGTTCTTGTTCGAGTTGGTAGATCCGATGTTTCTTCATGTTTTCTCATCAAATCATGCACACCTAGGATTTCGTTGTGGATGTGCTCAATTAGATTATTTCAAATTTTCAGCTCATTTGGATCTTTTTCTAACAAGTTATCACTTTCAGATTAAGTGATAGTTTTTGGTCCTAGCCCCGGAATAACATCAAACACTAACGTCTAGTTGGATCAATCGCAAATCTCGTTAATTATTTGTGGATCCTCACGATGTGTTTGGTTTTGTTCTATGGAGTGTCCCTGACCTTACATTTAGGTCCACACTTCATCATGCACATCTACCATGGATGAATTTTAGATTTGATGCTGGCCTATTTTTGCACATGTTACATTTTATTCATTGGAGATTGTAATGATCTTTGGCTAACGAGGATGTATTTTGCCTCACGGAAATAGTATAAAGATAGTATTGGATCCTTAGATGAAACAACAAGATTCATGATTAAGAAGAATATTGTATATCAGGTCTGATTTGTAGGATTTCGCTTGCTTGTATGAGCATAGTATTTTGAGCATTTTGTAATTAGGCCTGTGTGTCGAATCTGTAAGCCCAAATGTGGCCAACTATATGTAATCGATATTTAAATTAATGAGAATATTTGCATCTACATTTTCCTCCATAAATTATGTTTCTCCGATTGTGTTACTCTAGTTGTATGGTCCAGACTGTTCTCTTTGAGGACCCTCCTTACTGTGTCTACACCAATTGGTATTAGAGCAAGATTCATTCCTTGCAAGTTTTGCAATCCTGTTGAAGATTTGTTGTGGGGTGGTGGATTGAGGATTTGACCTATAGCTATAGAGGGCTTGTGTCAAGATGGTGGGAAGAAGAAATGGTAGAGGAAATGGAGCACATGAAATGTAGACCCAATTGTAATGGAGATTTTGAGAGGAATTTTTGCTAGATTAGATGCATTTGAAATGGCTCAAAGAAGAGGTTGACCAATTGAAGATGTGAGTTATGAAGAAGTAGAAGAGCAACAAGGAGTTGTGAGAGGAGAGCAAATTTGTCTGGATCAAGAAGAAGAGAGGTTCATAAGATCCCTAACCAAAGTGAACACTAAGCCACATTTCAATCCATCAGATTATACTGGAAAGTTGGATTCAGATGAATTATTAGATTGGATAATAGAGATTGAAAAATACTTTGATTTTGTAGGTACCCAAAAGGACAAGAAGGTGAAATTTTCTTGTACAAATTTGAAAGACATGCATCCCTTTGGTGGGAACACTTGTAGATAGATAGACAAAGGAAAGGGAAGGAGAAGATAAGATCATGGGATCAAATGGTGAATAAGTTGAAGACAAAGTTTATGCCTGTAAACTATCAGATGAGTCTCTTTCAAAAATTGTAGAATCTTAAGCAGAAAGAGTCAAGTGTAATAGAGTATACTGAAGAGTGCTACAATTTGAATATCAAATCTGGACATTTAGAAGATGAGATCAAACAAGTAGCTAGATATATCAATGGTTTGAGGTCATCTATTCAAGATGAGATTAGTTTGAAGAAGTTTTTGAGTGTGGAGGAGGCATATCAGTGTGCCCTAAAAGCAGAAGAGAAGCTAAATAAAAGACATGAGAAAATATAGAGAGGAAGAGGTGGAATATTTCAAAGAGGAATAATATTCACAGGAGGGGGAAGAGGAACTTTTGTAGATCAAAATAAGGACAAGGAGGTTAGCAAGAATTGGAATTCATATGAAAGAGAGGATGGAAATTCCTACAAAGGAGGAAGATATGGTGGTTACAGAAATGAAGGATAGAGAAAAGATGATAGAGGACAAAGGACAAGAGAAAATAATATTCAAGGGAACTTGTTTCAAATGTGGTGAAGAAGGACATAGAGAATTTGAATGCAAACAAGGAGAGACAAGTATATAGACTTAAAACAATAGAAGAATATCATTTGTGGAAGAGGAACATGCTAGATCATCTAATCAATTGGAATAAGGAGAAGTATTGTTGAATAGGAGAGTGTTGTGTGAAAGTGAATTGGAGAAAGAACCATTATAGAGGAAGAATTTGTTTTGGACTAGATGCAAGGTAGCTAGTAAATGCTGCAAAGTGATCATTTACAATGGAATTTTAGAAAAACCTGGCTTTTGAAGAGATGGTGACCAAGTTAAAGTTGGAAAGATTGAAACACCTGAAACCCTAGATAACATGGATTCAAGATGAACATAAGATACTAGTTAGTGAACAATGTTTGGTAAAATTGAAGATAGGAAATTACCATGATGAGGTTTTGTGTGATATTATGCCTATGGATGTTTGCCATATTTTGTTGGGAAGACCTTGGCAGTATGATATACAATCTATTCATGATGGAAAGAAGAACATATATATCATTGTTTCAAATGGGATGAAGCAAACTTTGTTTCCCTTGGAGGAGGCTCCTAAAACTGAGATTTTCACAATTGCTAGAATCTGTTTGGTTGATGGAAGGAGATTCTTGGATGGACTAAGACATGAGAACCTATGATATGCCTTGGTTCCTAAGAAAGTTGAAGACTTGAAGCATGAAGAAGAAGAATAGCTAGAAGAAATAAAAAAGTTGTTGACAAAATATGAAGCTATCATTTTAGATAATGTACCTGTTGGATTACCACTTGTAAGGAGTATTAGTCATAGTATGGGCCTGATTCTTGGAGCTAGTTTTCCTAAAAAATCAACACACTAGATGAAACTAGTAGAGAATGAAGAGTTGAACAAACAAGTGCAAGAATTTTTAAGTAAAGGTTTGATCAAAGAAAGCTTAAGTCCTTATGCAGTACCTGTAGTATTGGCACCTAAGAAGGATGGAAAATGGAGGATGTGTATTGACTCTAGAGCCATAAATGATATTACAGTAAAGTATAGATTTATTTTGTCTCAAATGGATGACATTATGGATTATTTGAGTGGAGCTAAGTATTTCACAAAGATAGATTTGAAGAGTGGATACCATTAGATCAAAATTAGAGGAGATAAGTGGAAAAAAACATTCAAGACAAATGAGGGATTGTATGAGTAGTTGGTGATGCCTTTTGGGTTGAATAATGCATTGAGTACCTTCATGAGGTTGACGAATGAGGTATTGAAGAATTTCTTGTGTAATTTTGTAATTATTTACTTGGATGACATCTTGATTTTTAGTAAGACTAGGGAAGAACATTTGTTGCACACAAGACAAGTTTTGTAGAGTTTGAGAGAAGAGAAATTGTTGATAAACATCAAGAAGTGTAGTTTCATGAAGGAGGAGCTGGAATACCTTGGGTTTGTGATATTATTGCATGGATTAAAGATGAACCCTGAAAAGATAGGAGCTATTGTTCAGTGGCCTACACCTGAAAGCATTGGAGAGGTAAGATCATTTCATGGATTGGCTAGTCTCTACTAAAAGTTCATTAGAAATTTTGGTTCTACTTGTAGTCCTATGACAAAAACAATGAGGGGAGATAGGAAATATTTTAGATGGACATCTAGAGCAAACAAAAGTTTTGAACTATTGAAGCAGAAGGTGACCGAGTAGCCTATGTTGGCTTTACCAAACTTTGATAAGGTATTTCAAGTAGATTGTGATGCAAGTGGAAATGTAATTGAAGTAGTGCTAAGCTAAGAAGGAAGACCAGTAGCCTATTTCAGTGAGAAATTGAATGATGCAAGGAGGAGATATTTAGTGTATGATCAAGAGTTCTATGCTATAGTTCAAGCCTTGAAGAAGTGGAGACATTATTTGTTATCTAGAGAATTTATGTTGTATACAAATCATCAAGCTTTGCAATATTTGAACAGTCAAGGTAAATTGAATCAGAAACATATGAGATGGGTAGAGTTCATGTAGAGTTATACTTTTGTTTTGAAACATAGGAGTGGGAAATAAAATAGAGTTGTTGATGAGTTGAGTAGGAGAAGGAACTTGTTGAAACAAATGAAAGGGGAAGTATTATGTACTTTGATGAACTGAAGAACCTGTATGTCGAAGACCTATATTTTGCAGAACCTTGGAAAGCATGTAAGGAGCCATTTTTGGAGGATAGGAGTCAGTGGTTTGATTAATTAATTCAAGAGGATATGTTGTTCAAGGGGAATCAGTTGTGTATACCCCAAAGCTCAATGAGGGATAAATTGATAAAGGATAAGTATAGTGGAGGATTGGCAAGACATTTTGGAATTGACAAGACAATATCATTGGTGAGTGAGAAATACTTTTGGCCGCAGATTCATAAGGATGTAAGGAGATTTGTATAGAGTTGCAGAGTTTTCCAAGTTGAAAAAGGGAGTATTCGAAATGTTGGATTTTATAAACCTTTCACAGTACTAGAGAGACCTTGGGAAGATATCAGTATGGATTTCATACTTGGTTTGCCTAAAACACAGAGAGGTAATGATTCAATATTTGTGGTAGTAGACAGATTTTCTAAAATGGCACATTTCATACCTTGTAAGAAGACAATAGATGCAATACATGTAGTAGATTTGTTTTTCAGAGAAGTAGTCAGATTGCATGGATTACCAAGGAGTATTTTTTCAGATAGAGACACAAAGTTTGTTGGTTAATTTTGGAGGACACTTTGGAAGAAGATGAAGAACAATTTGAAATTCAGTTCTACTTTTCACCTACAGAAAAATGGACAAACAGAGGTAGTAAACAAGAGTTTAGGAAATTTACTAAGATGCTTGGTTGGAGAGAAAATTGGAATTTTGGATTTATCCCTTCCACAAGCAGAGTTTTCATACAATAACTCAGTGAACAGAAGTACAAGAAAGACACCATTTGAGATCGTTATTGGAGTGCATCCTAGAAGTATATATGAACTAAGAGACATCAGTATGGAAGGTAAAATGAGTGCAAAGGTAGAAGAATTTGTAGAAAACATGAAGGAAGTAAATACTATAGTGAAGAATAATTTGGAAAATATGAATCAGAAGTATAAGGAGAAAGCAAACGAAAAGAGGAGACATAATGAATTTGAAGTTGGAGATGAGGTAATGATATTTTTTAGAAGGGAAAGATTTCCAGTTCATACATACAGTAAATTGAAGATGAGGAATCTTGGACCTTGTAAGATATTGAATAATTTTGATTCAGGGAATGCATATGAAGTATAATTACTAGAGGGTATGAGTATATCACCTATATTCAACATTGTAGACCTACATTGGTAAGATGAAGCAAAATTTAGTGAAGAAAGCAAGGTAAGATTGGAAGAACAACTTCCTAACCAGAAACCAGATGAGATAACAAATATTTTGGATGTCAGAAATGGGAGAAAGACTCGTGGACAACAATACAAAGAATATCTAGTGAAATGGAAGGGTAGACTAGTGGAGGACTCTTCTTGGATTTCTTAGGCTAAGGTAGACCGTCTTGGTTTTCCTTTGGCCCCAACAAAGTGAGGGACTCACTTTTCTTCAACCCCCGATGTCTGATGTAGGAGAATCCTTGGTTCTTGGCAATATTACATCAACCAAAAAAATATTTTCTTTCAGTTTTGTTCCTATCCTATTCTTGTTCTTGTTCGAGTTGGTAGATCTGGTGTTTTTTCATGTTTTCTTGTCAGATCATGTGAACCTAGGATTTCATTGTGGACATGCTTAATTGGCTTATTCCAAGTTCTTAGCTCATTTGGATCTTTTTTCTAAAAATTTATCATTTTTGGATTAAGTGAAAGTTTTTGGTCATGGACCCAAAATAACTTTAGACCCTAACAACAAGTTGGATCGACTGTGAATCTCGTTCATTGTTTATGGATCCTCACGGTGTGTTTGGATTTGTTCTATGGAGTGTCCCCGACCTTACGTTTAGGTCCACACTTCATCATGCACATCTACCATAGATGAATTTTAGATTTGAGGCCGATCTATTTTTGCACACATTACATTTTCATCATTGGATATTGTAATGATCTTTGGCTGACGCGGATGTCTCTTGAATTGCGAACATAGTATAAAGCTAGTATTGGATCATTAGATGAAACAACAAGATTCATGATTAAGAATAATATTGTATATCAGGTCCAATTTGTAAGATTTTTCTCACTTGTATAAGCACAATATTTTGAGCATGTTGTAACTAGGCCTATGTGCCGAATCTGTAAGCCCGAATGTGGTTGACTATATGTAATCGATATTTCAACTAATGAAAATATTTGCGTCTGCATTTTCCTACATAAATTATGTTGCTTTTTTTGTGTTACTCTAGCTGCATGGTTTAGACTGTTGTCTTTGAGGACCCTCCTTACCATGTCTGCACCAGTATTCCATGTTCTCTAAAATAGTCACAACAATTATTTTTCAACCACACCACAATCATTGAGAAACAACCATTAGTAAATTTAGAATAAATAAATAAGTATTGAAAGCAAACATCTTGTACATTTTCAATTTCAAAAAATCACAACAAATACCATTGTCCCACAAAAAGCATGAAAGAACAGAGAACCAAAATAGCTATAAATATATAAAAAGAGATGGCTAGAGAAAATCTAGAATGACCTATAGAAATTTCTCCAAAGGGTAGCTTCAAAATTGAATGAATAGGATCCTGATGAGCCTACCAAGATTCCATAGCTTGGCTAGTTCTCCACCTCCTCAAAGTGTTGAAAGATCTGAATCCACAATTACTTATTTATTTTGTGGGAATTCACATAACTATATAATAATACCAAAGCTAAGGATCAAAATAATTTTTGATTTCTCAAATTACCATGGCAACAAATGTTATAAAAGGATATAAATTCAAATAGAAAATATTTTATAGGTAGATGAAGCACATATAAGAATATTGTCAGATGATTTGTCTTGCACTAAAGATATTGACATTCAATTCAGGAGAACTACCTAGTGCAATATTTTGCACCAAGAAATGTGTAGTGGTCCTAAATAGACATTTTTTATGTTTCTCAATGTAATAAATTTCAAAACATAGCCACTTTGGTAGACATTTCCTTCTATTCCAAAGTGTTTCCTCACTATTTGCATACCACTTTCTGGTCATTTCTTATATTATTATAGTTGTGTTAGATATTTTATGATGTTGAAATTTGAACCATTAGCAATATGGATGAGTGATTAATCTTTACATATGGATGAATGATGAATCTTTACAAAAAATAAAATTAGTCAAGTGTTTCTACACCAAAATTCCCATATCCTTGTTTCTGGAACATTGGCATTTCCATCATGTTTCTTGTTTCTAATTTCAAGTAACATAGGATGCAACCATCTGTATTAATGAAGCAGTAGTTGGAACAAGCTATTTCAGTAGCTATAAAATTAAAAAGACTCATAAAATTGAAGTAATAAAAAGAATTACAAGATTACTTTGAAATGAATATGTTTTGTGCTCAACCAAAATTTTGAAGCTCTTTTGGTAGCAACAATTCTAATGCTATGATCACTCATAATTAACATATCTTCTTGAAGAATTGTAACTACGAAAATTGTACTCCATTCTTGGAGATGGTACAATTTCTCTTAATATAGGAATGATTAACATTAAAATGGACCAAATGTTACCTTGATCTAGTGTTGTCATGTATTTTCTACATTCACATTGGATTCATGGCCCTTTTAAGCTAAATAGACCTAATTTTACCTTAATTTAATGTTGTAAAGTGTATTTATTTGCACCTTCACATTAAGTTTAGGACCCTTGTAAAATAAATGAAATTAATTATGCCTTATTTAGGGTGTAAAGTGTTCTACCACACATTGACACTTTTCTAGGGATTTCATAAATAGTTGGGCTTATCTATGCCTTAATTTTCCCTATTTTGCATCCTCAAGCCTTAATTAATGCATCTTTTCAGAGATAATCCTAACATGAACCAATGTCCAATCATAATTCATGTATTTTTAGGTTGTGTGGCTCAAATTTAGTAATCTGAGAATCATACACCACCTTAGGCATATGAGTCCCACCTAGGTTTTTGGGCCCTAATCTAGATTTTGCATCATTCTAAGAATTTTTGAAAAATGTATCCCATAGTTGGGCCTAATGGGACTCACATACCACTTGTGCCATAAGAGTTTCATGTGGCCCAAAATGAATTTTAATTCAAATTATTTGTAGGATTTTATTCTCTGAGATTTTATGTCATCTTGTAGTGTTGTAATTTCAAGAAATTTGGCATAAATAATTATAAATACAAGGTTATTTCACTTATTTTCGCATAAGACCTTCATGTGAGCATTCCCAATAGAAATTTTATTATTACAAGAGTTTACAAGACTTCATAAGAGAACTCAAGAGTATTCCTAAAGCATTCAAGACAATATTTTCTCATTAATTGTTGCAACAATTTGAGATCCATCATCAAGTCAAGATCATTAAGCATCAAGCATGTTGTTGAGCTAGTGTTGTGATGTAGCATTGAAGATGCATTTGTAAGCATAGTTTCATATCCATGTTCAAGATCAAGATCTACATCCTTCATGGCCACTTCATGTTAGGTTTTTGATTTACCTCCCACAACATTATTCAAGGTATCATTGTTCATGCTTCAGATACAATGTTTCATGTTCATACTTCATTGATTCATCATTTAGTTTAATTACCTAAAAGGGGTTTGACCAAGGAAAACCCCTATCCCCTAACAATCAACAAGTTTTTCTCTTTCTAAATGTGTGATTGTAGGTCTAGGTGTCTTGGATATTGAAGATCCTTTGAATATTAGGTTGCAAGGTTGAAGAAATTCATCAAGTCATCACAAGGTTGTCATCTTCACTAAAAGTCGCCTACAAGTTCCACATCAGGGTTTTGGATCTAGAAACAAAGTGTGGCAGAAAGAGCAAAGAAAAAAGAGAAAAATCAGGTCTTAACCCTCTTAAAAAGCATACTGGGACTGATACACCACCCTGGACATATGATTCCTAGTACTACCATTTTTTGGGTTTCAAGAGATTCAGATTAAGCACTGTTAGATTCCAGTTTTGGCATAAAAAACCTAGTTTGGGACTAAATCACATAGACTAGTGTATGAGTTCTTTCGGGCCTTAAACAATTTTTTTCAGGGTTTTGAATCTTTTTTTGACCTCATAACTCTTCTAGGTGCACCTCTATTTATTTCCAATTTGATTCTATGTAATTCAATTTCATTTCCTAGGTCATCTAGTTAGGTTTTGCATGGTACTTTGCATATTGCATTCATTTATTGTCTTTCCAAGCCCTAGCTTGGTGGTGAACCCCTCTTTAGTCATTAATTATACCCTAGGAAACCCTATTTCAAGATCTCTCTCCTTCATTTCATCGCTAGCTTGAGATCTCTAGGGGTCTCTTTGAATGTTATGTTAGCGAAATAGGCGGATCCCATATCCTCTTATGTCTTCCATATTCCAAAAAGGTGGAACCTTATTTCCTACATTAAATTTTGGTGAACCTACATTTAGAACACCTTAATTATGATTTTGAGGGCATCATAACCCTAGATCTATCTTGCGTTGACTTTGCATTAGGTTTTGCATTAGTTAATTAGCATCCAGGGTTTGCAAAATCTTGCATTAGTGAATATTCATATAGGTTAATTTTTTGCACCTTGCATCATTAAAATTCATCTGAAATATACATTTACACTTACCCTAGACATCATCCTAACTAGAAAACCTAGAAACAACTCAAAATTTTCTAAAAATGGTGCAAAAACCTTAATTTAGGACTCATTTGCTAGTCTAGATGATTTAGTCCCTATACAGGTTATTTTTCCTACTTTCTAGGAATTTTTTGTCTTGAATTTCTCAAAATTTGAACCCCTATAAAACCTTTTCTAGGGCTCATATACCCCTCTGGGTCAATTAGTCCTAGATCATTTCTAAAACTACCTTTTACAGCATTTAAAACCTTATTTCTACACTTTTTTTTGCTATCAGTAATTATCTATTTTAATTGGATGAGTTTCTATTACATTCATTTCACTATATCTATCTTAAATTGGTTTATTTAATTCATTTTTTAATTCAAAATTTGCATTTACAACATTTCATTTTTAGATTGTTGTATAGTGTAATCAACAAATTACCTTGTTTAGAATCTGAAAATTGCATTTACACATTTCATTCTAGGTCTTTACATTGCATTTTAAGTATCTTTTGTAGAAGTTGAAAAACCAACTTCACGGTCCCCAAGAATCACTTGCAAGCAAACACCTATCACATGCAATAGATATTCAGAACAAAAGAAGAGATGTTCTATAAACCCTCAGAGCAAAAGTATGTGCAAGCATAAACCAGAATAATTGATTATTGAAAGTAATTGTTTTACAAATACTACAAAAGCCTTCAAAAGGCAATCATGCAAAAAGCAAGACATGCATAACCCTAATCTTATCTTGAGCAACAAGATAGCTCAATAAGATAAAGATTATTAATTAACCTAGGAAATAAAATATGCCTAAGTAAACTTATGCTAAAGTGTAATTAAATAATTAATTACACCAGCACCCCCCCATAAGTGCAACTTAGGGAGAAGAAAATTATTATGTAAAGATGAGTCCCAGCAACAAGGCCTGATCAAGTACCCATTTACAAATGCAATGTAAACTAAATCAAATGGGTTGAAGGACAAAACCACATGGGAATAAAAATCCTCCCCAAAAATAGAATGCAAACTAACTAAGTGATGAAAGATGGAGGACTCCATAAGAGCCCCCAAGAACACTATCCATCACAAAGATGCATGAAAGAACCCCCCCAGAAGAGAGGAAGAAAGAGACCACAGATCCCCCCCAGAATGAAGTAGCTCCAAAATAACTGAAGAAACTACATCTCTTGAAAGAAGTGAGAGGGAAAAGGCCGAATGAATGCAATCTCTGAAGGTGAAGTAGGTGTAGCCCAAGATGTCTCCACAGAATCAGGTGTGACCTCAACAAATGAAGAAGTCAAGGTGTGTGAAGACTGAATAGAAACCTCCAAAGATGGATGATCAACTGGATCCTACTGCACTAAAATGGAATAAACCACATCTGTAGTCTTAGAATCATCAGAAACTGTAATAGTAGGTGGAGGAGATGGAATGGATGGCTCAAGAGCAGGATCTGAAGTGAGAACTCCAATGTTCAAGACGCCAAATTTCTCCTCTAAATGATTATTCACACTAGAAGTGTGATGAACAGCTATAGGAATAGAAGCACCATCAGTAGCAAATTTTTATAAAGGAATACAGCCGAGATGAGTGATCCACCACCCCAGTAGCAATAATCGCTCTACTCTCCAAGTCTCTAATGATAACTGAATCAGGTGTGAACTCCATAGACCTCCCATTGCCTCCATGTGTGATCTGATATATAGAAAGAAGGTTGTTCGTCAAATGAGGAATACATAAGACATCCTGAAAAAGTGTTGTCCCCAAAACTAATAGACCCCTTCCCTGTAACAATCATGTAGGTATTATTTCCCATCAAAATAGGAGACATAGTGTGAGACTCAAAGGAAGTGAACATAGTTTGTGTAGAAGCCATATGATGAGATGCTCCTGAATCTAGAAGCCATCTCCCTGATCCAAGACTCAAAGAAGCAAAAAGAGCATGCCCCTTCATATCTAATGAAGTATGTACATGAGTTGTGCCTCTGTCATGTTGAATTGAAGAAGAAGGAGGAGGGGAAGGATATGATGCAGACATCCTAGAAGGAAAATCAATCTGATGTTTCTGAAGAATATTCTTCAGCTCATCAATGTCCTTCTTGTAGCAATTATGTTCTGCATGTCCTTCTCTCTTGCAATATGCACATGGGCCCTTCTCCTTCCTAAATGATTTCCCCTTAGAAGAGGATGATGAATCTTAGGACTCCTTCTACTGCTCATGAGATCTGGAATCCTTTTGCTTTTGTTGCTTTCCTTTTCCTATAGAAGCCTTCTGATCTCTGGGCTCCTGTGATGCAATAAATGCCTATGATGAAGAGGGCTTTAACTTTCCCATATTGGCCAACTTGGCCTGCTCTCAAGTGAGAGAAGATGCAAAATCATCAAAAGAAGGCATAATAAATCTAGTACCAAGTGCATCCTTAGTAGCATAAAAGGTAGAAAAAAAAACTGAATAATCTAGTCCAAGCTTAGAAAGAATGGACAATATCAACTGAGAGTCTTCTTTCTAAACACCACACTGTGACAATTGCAATCTAAGAGAATTGAGTTTGGTGAAAAAATCCTGGATGTTGTCAAAATCCCTAGGATTTAAGCCAATAAGCTCATTCTCTAACTGAAACCCTCTCATAGTATCCTGCCTCCCAAACAAAGACTGCAAAGTAGTCCAAACCTCATGGGGTGTAGTGCAAGACTCAATATGAAAAAGAAGGTCAGAAGAAAGAGACAGACATAAATTTCCATAAGCTTCATCACACCAATTAAACCACTTTCTCTTTTTAGCAGCACCTGTAGGTTCAATTTTTGTGCCCATGGTTACCCTGTACAACCCTTTATGTTTCAAGTGAATCTCCATTTGTTTTTTCCAACCAAAATAGTTGAGTGGAGTAAAGGGTGCAATTTTATGTGTATCCATGATAGAAAACAGAAATATATACTCTCAAATAAAAAACTAATGCTTGTTGATCTCAAAAAAATAGAATATATGCATGCTTCCCAAGAAAATAATTAAAAAACTAAAGGCTGAGATCAAACAGTAATATGAGATACCTAATAAAATAATCTGAAAAAAAAGGTCTAAGGTATGTGTAGATCACTGAACCAGCTTTCTGATGCCTATTTGTTTTCCCAAAACTGAGTTCGGACGCAAAAGATATGCCTCCCGGAGTGAAAACAACAACTTTTGGCTTTGACAGGTGAAAAAGGCACCAAGACAGAAAAATCAAAAACTCTAACCTCTACTGCTATGAAGATCGTTGAATCAGCTTTCCGACGATGTTTCATTTTCTAAAAATGGACACCGTATAAGAAAGTTATAGCTGATTCCAGAAAAGTGCTCCAATCTGCTCAATAAGGCCTCCAGGAGCCCTCAGGGGCTAAAACAAATAAGCCCATGGTCGTATGGTGACTAGGGGGCTGCCGGCTGGGGGCTGGAGCTGAAGTTCCTAGGCATCCACATGACCGCGGCTAGGGGCTAAGGACCTGGCGGGTGCTGAGCGAAGTCTCCTGGTCACAGATATGACCCTGTCGGGAGTCTCCAAAGCCCGTGGGGGCTGAGCGCTGTGGGCGGCGGGCCGGGTGGCACTGCCGGGCCGGGTGGTCCCTCGGTGGCGCGGTGGTGGCCGCTTGGTGGCAGGTGGGCGATGGTGTATGTCTACACTGGCCGTGCAAACTCTTGCGGGTTTTTTGATTTTTTTTTCTGATTTTCGCAATTTTTCGTCTCGATCGGCATGCTGAGGAGGCCGTATGGCTTCCTTGGCAAAAAAAAATTGCCTTTTTTTTCAATAGGTCCAAAATCAACAAAACGAAAGGCAATTATAGGGTTTTTGGGCTCTCTGAACGTGATGGTGACGTCCGTTTGGCCTAGAAAAATCCAAAAAATTTGCCAATCCCTAGATGCACAAAAAATTAGCCTGGCTTGAAACCCTTGCACAGAAAAAACCGCTGTGAGAGAATATCTTCAAAAACACGAATAGGCGGCTATAGGTCTGGAGCTCTGATACCATGTAGAAGTTGAAAAACCAACTTCACAGTCCCCAAGAATCACTTGCAAGCAAACACCTATCACATGCAACAGATATTCAGAACAAAAGAAGAGATGTTTTGTAAACCCTCAGAGCAAAAGTATGTGCAAGCATAAACCAGAATAATTGATTATTGAAAGTAATTGTTTTACAAATACTACAAAAGCCTTCAAAAGGAAATCATGCAAAAAGAAAGACATGCACAACCCTAATCTTATCTTGAGCAACAAGATAGCTCAATAAGATAAAGATTATTAATTAACCTAGGAAATAAAATATGCCTAAGTAAACTTATGCTAAAGTGTAATTAAATAATTAATTACACCAACATCTTTCCATTTTAAGTTTTCATAGATTACTTTTCACAAATGTTGGTATCTACCTTTTCCAATTTTGGAAAGAAAAATTTAGTCAATAAGCATGTTATTCATTCATTCAATACATTTCCTAGTTATGAGAGTCTCTTAGTGAAAGAAAGTGAGAATGGTAATGCTCGCCTTAAACCTACAACCCCTCTTATCTCTCCTATTTTTGGGGATGATGTCATAGAAGAGGATCATGCAAGCATAGATAAACATGATTATCATAATTGTTCTTTTGTTGATACCTCTCCTTTTAGTGACAAAAGTATTTGGTGAGAGAAGATGCAACCATTGAGAATCGTGAAATTATTTATTTTCCTTCTACTCTTCCCCCTTGGGAAGATATTATGGCACAAGAGAATTAGATCATAGACTCATTTCTAAACATCACCTTGCCTAGTTTCCATTCATATTTTTCTTGTGAGAATGTTTTAGTGAAAGAGGATGCAATTGAAAGTGAGGATGATAGATTAGTGTTAGATGATAAAATCTTGAAGGTCTATAACAACCATCTTTATGATTCTTCCCCTACCTATCCTATTTTGGAAGACATTATGGGATAAAGGAATGAAATTATGGACAATCATGAAAATCACATTGGTTCTTTTCCTAGTATCTCTCCTAGTTGTTAAGAAGATACTTTGATGTTAGAAAATGTAATTGATGAATGTCATGAGAATCTTATGTGTCTCTAGTACCCTAGGGAAAACATTATTTAATAAGACAAGGAAATCATTGATAAACAAGAAAATTCAACCATTGATAACTCCCTCACTTGTGATGAAGTCATTTTAGAAGAACCAACCTTTGAATTTCATGAATATCTAGCTTGTAGTTCTCCTAAAAACTCTCCTCCTAGGGAGAATATCATGGTGCAAGAAAATGATAACATTGCCAATAGTGATATAATTTCCTTAGATGAAGATGATGAAGTAACATTAGACTCTCCTTCAATAAGGGGCATTAATATTATTCAACCTCAACTCATCCTTTACCCACCTTCCCACAAACCTCAAACTCAAAACAAACCCAAACTCATCCTTTACCCACCTAAGAAGAATGTGTCACATCAATAGAGTTATGATACTCTTGCTCATACATATAACACTAGAAAAAACCCACAAAAAATAAAAAAACCTTCAACATCCCTACCATTTCCTAATCCTATCCTTCCTAACCCTATCTTGTCAGGTCCTCCTTGTGAAAAGGAGTATTATCTTGTTGAACATCTAAAGAACACTTCTGCTAAGATATCATAATGGGACCTTATTTAAGTATCCCCTCATTATCACAACATGATTAAAAATTTCTTACACCAAGTTGCTATCCCTTCTAATGTGCAACCAAATAACATAGTTGTGAACCCCTATCCTGTAATTGCACAAAAACAATGAACAATCACAAGATTAGATCATATGCAAGCAAGAATGAAGGATTCCCCATGAAATCCATTTGCTAAAAATAAAACTAGGAAAATGAAGAACAAAACATGAAAATGAAGAACAAAACATGAAAATGCAAGTAAATCCTAATTACGCAAGCAAACTTATATTCCCATGGGGGAATTGGTGCCAATTGATGTGTCGAAATTGCCCCTTTCCCAAATCCTTAGTTGCAATGTAGATGATGTGTGAATGATCAAATCTCCTTGAATGAGATTTTGGCATAACCTAGCTATTAAACTATGAAAATGATGAACATATGAGATGAACTACACAAAATTGGCTCTCAATGTCAAGAGAGTAACTTTGCATGAGATTGTGGATGGATGAATGAGAGGAAAAAACCTTTCATTTATAGATTTCCAAAATGGAGAAGAGAGTGAAATTGAACAATGTGGGATCATTCAACATCCAATAGAAAAGTTCCACTTACCAAGATGTGAATGGTTGAAGGTTGTGCACATTTTGGCCAAAGTGCCAATAAATGCAATTAGGTAGAATTTGAAATTGGGGAAATGACATGTGAGAGGGAAAAATGAATGAAATAAATGTCACTTGGCTCAATGCACAAGGACATGTAAGAGGAGTGAATGCTTTGCTGGAAGTACCCATCCACTTGGATTTTGAATTCAAATTTGAGGGAATATTCCTCCTTTATTCCATGTTTAGAGAAAATAGGCAAATAAATAAATCAAAGTAATTGATTTATCGTGCAAGTTGCATTCTCTAGAGGATTTTAGTGATTGAGATTAAATTAATAGAGATTGGATTAATTTAATGAGAGATTAGATGATTTGACAATTTTGACTTAGATTTTAGGATTAATTTAAATCAAGAATTGAAAGGAAAATGATTAAATGAATTTTTTTGATTTATTTAACCAAATGTTAGATTAAATTAAATAAGGTTTTAATTTATTTAATTTCATAGGAACACTTTAGGAATTTAATCAAATCAAATGCATTACTTAATTAAAAAGGGGTTTTAGGGTTAATTAAATTAAATTTATTAATTTAATCAACAGGGGGAAAAGACCTAATCAGATAAATAATGATTTATCTAATTAAGAGACAAAAGATGATGATAGGCTAAGAGTGTGATTGAGGAAGAAATGAAGTCAGTAATCAGGATCAAGTGTGTCAGATTGAATAGTACATTTTCCATGTCTACATTTTGCCCCTCTTTGAAGCAATGTACTTGTTGCATTGATTCAAAGAATAAACTATTGTGATCAAAGTTCAAAATTTCTCAATATTTTTGAATGCTCCACTATTGCCTCAGCAAAAGGATTATGTTGGTATATTGCCCCCTCGAGAGATCAAACGATTTTTTTTAATTTTTGGATGATCTCGCGAAAAAAGAGGACAAGGTGCCCGACAGGTTCAAAAGTGCCCCAAAATGTCAAAAAACATGTTAAAATGGTAGAAAAGATGCAAAATGGCTCTCGATTGGACAAAAAATGGGATCGGGGGACCAAAACCCTAGTTAGGTGGCCAAATTAGGTCAAAAAACCCTAATTTGCAAGTTTAAATAGACCTTGAGGGGTTACTTTCAGTACACTTGCACACTTAGCCCTTTGAAAATTTCACATTTGAGCTCTGAGTCTTGGTCAAGATGGCGCAATGATAACTTCCCAAGCACATGTCAGAGAGAGTACGAGTGCATCAACAACCAGTTGACGTAGGACTTGTGGTATGTACCCCATTCCCAACTTTTAATTTCTCGTTCGTCATGCATTAAATAGGACTTAACTTAAGTTTTAGGGGTGCGGCGCTATATGGTTCCATTGAAAATGTTTGATCTATGCTACGTGGTCCTATATAGGGCCACATATGTGAAGAGTGTCATGCGGTGCATTTTGGAAATTAGGGTTTGCCACCCAAACCCAGCCGCATGCACAAACAATGTCATGTGACGTAGTTTGGATGTTTAGATTCGACAAAGTCTGTCGTGTGGTGCAATTTGGAACTTTGAAAATTGTGCCACATTTGAGAACAATGCCGCGCTTTCTGTTTTCACTGCAAAAATTGATGTTGACGACAAATTTTTTCTAGGAGACTTGATGTGGTGGTTTTCCTTGTGTAGGAGAATCTTGGCATACTTCATTCGATGGAGCACAAATGGCCAGTGCTTAGCAGATTGCAAGGTATGCACGTATATCTTTAGGAGTAGCTTGTTATCCTTGGGCTCTAATATTTTGCATATGTCCCCCCTATTCGAGTACATTTAGGCATGATGACTGCTTTGGCCGAGCGGTGGCACAGTGAGACCTCCTCCTTTCACCTTCCCACTGGTGAGGCCACCATCACTCTTCAGGATATCTAGCACATTCTCCGACTGCCCATCCATGGATCCTAAGTTATTTATGATCAAGAGGAGGGTTGGGATGCATGCTTTGACGTCATGGGAGTTGATGAGCTCATCCTTTCCGATGGATAGATTGATTTAGATCGATACCGGGGTAGAGCACCAACTTATAGATTGATCATTGCTACCATTATTTCTAGTCTTGCGGAAATTGATCGGTGTGGCCAATATTTTAGTCCAGGATGGGGATTGGCATGGCATCATACGTGCATTTTCTGAGAGTGCTTTTCCTAGGGACAAGTGTTGTTGGCCTCCCTATACAGAGATTTCCATGAGTTTGCCTATCTAGATAGTTGGGCCCTTAGGGCCGGGGTTACTTTATTACACATCTGGGCATGGGAGCAGATCCTAGTGCTCTGCCCAGATGTCACAATAGTTGTCCTTGATATCGATGATCCCGTTGTCTAGTAGTATGGTAGGGCATAGATTCATTTTACCCACACTAGCACAAGTGGTATGGCTTACTAGCGATGAGATGAGAGAGTTTGTTTGGAGACCTTGGATGGGCATAGGCCCATGGTATGATGACACAATAGCTTTTCATTTCTTGGTAGGATCGATGGATGCAGGGCTAGGAACATACCATGATAGAGTAGTATCTCCCCGATAGGGTGGCTCGTTAGTTTGGCGAGATGCAGGATAGGCCAGATGATCAATACGTGGAAATCTTCACTCTTACCATGAGAGAGATAGGATGGAGCCAGCCCATCTCGACAGTTGAGGCAGTGTCCTCCTTTAGAAAATTAGTGGTCTGATCGTGGGCATATGATTAGGGGCCAGTAGATGCAGGCGTTACTCCACCATACAGAGCTTGATTCAGGCCTCTCTTGAGATTGAAAATTCCTAGTATAGCATTCCCATGGTGGAGACCTTGAGGTAGGATATCCAGCAAGGGCAGAGGACAAGGCAGAGGACCAGGCAAAGTAGGAGGTGGACCGCCTCCTCACTAGACACCTCCCAAGGATCCAACATAATAGTTTCCTCCCCGAGTAGGGGAGTAGGATGGTCAGTCGATGGATGGGGACATAGTAGTCCAATAGTAGCAACCAATAGTGCAGCCAAACCCTTGAGACACATTGATCCAATAGTTGCAAGGTCAGGTTCAAGTTCCGACTACAAAGAGAGATCAAGCTCAGTAGGAGGTTGTGGCAGTTACTGCTGAGAGAGACCAGACATGATCTAAGAGGGATTAGGAGATCAGATGATGGAGGTAGTTGGAGAGTATGGCCTCATCATCCCGGGGCTAGTCAGTTTCCTTATAGGCATATAGAGAGGTGGTGAAATAGGCTGAGTATTATCGACAACATTATAAATAGGTAGTGCCAGCACTAGGTCGGGTGCCAGAATTCTCTCAGCAAACCGAGATGAGGACCTTAGAGGATCATGGTGAGAGGCAAGTGGGAGAGGGTAGCAACTAGCAGGGCTAGCCCTTTGATCACAAACAGTTCCATTTTTTATCCATGGGCCTCAATTACTTGCCCCTTTCTATACTATGTATATTTTTTATTGCACTTGATCTGATTTTGTATCATGTCTATACACTTTTGAATATATCTATGAGATGGTTCACCTTTATGAAATGTCTTGCAATGTATGATATGCATTTCTTAATTTCCTATATGCTATGAGATGTCTCTATTTTCTTATGCTTCTAGTGGATGTACTTCTTTTTGTATCTTTTCCATGTATTTTGATGATGATCCTATGGATGTAATGCATGCTTAATGATGGTGTACTAATGTGAAAATGATAAATGTAATGCAACTGATAAATGATATGTAAAATGATGGTAATGGATGCTATTGTTTTTTTTATTATGTGGAATGCATGCAATGCTTTCTTAAGATGCTTAGAATAACAAATCTTCAGATGATTATATGATCCCTATGATGTGTTTTTTATGCTAATGATTTGGTGGGTGCAGGGTGGATGCATAGACAATGTTTTGATTACTTGTCATGATACCATGTTAGTATGGAAAAGAGATAGAAGAATTAAGAGTTAGTGTGTTACTTAGAATGATGGTGATTTTGCATACCAGGAGTCAGGATTTTCAAAGGACCAATTACGTTATGTTTGATCACACACATAGGTACGATGCATCAAGGTACAAAGAACCAGGATGGTGTGGTACCCAGTGTGATGGACTTTGAATTGACAATCAGAAGGGAGTATTCTTGTTCACACTTAGCACACATACCTTATTCAGGATGTAGTTTATACATTCTAAACATCTCAGACCAAAACATGGGAAAAAAAGCTTTCCCATGTGGTCAAAAAGATATCTAAAACATCCTCTCCACAAACCAAACAAAGTACACATAACTAAGTTATTTTACAAGTGTATCCCACAAACACAGTAGATAAAAGAGACAATGATCCTTGCTCCATTCCTTTCTCTCTAAACTTGTTTTGTTTAGGCATCATCGAGAGGTCCTTGAAATGGGTGAAGATAAGATAAGTCAATAAGACCAAATAAAGTAAACAAGCAAGGTAATGTTCTTCATACTGCTAGCCAAGACTAAAATACTGTGAGATACCTGATGCTTATGTCCATCATGGGAAGGATTTATCCTAGGACATGTTGTGATCAGGGTTTTGGTGAGACTGATTGGGTGATAAGCTATTGATACTCCGAGTTTATTTAACTTGCATGCTTGCTGACTTAGACTTAAGACTTTGACAATTAGGTGTTCACTTTTGAACCTACTAGAATTTCTTCCAACTGACTCACCAAAGGATGATGGTGATAATTGATTTTATTAGGAGTGATGATTATCATGAGTGAAAGCGAGATGAAATGGTTGCACCATTTTGGGTTTTTTAGATATTTTGAGATGTTTTACAAATGTTTTTGGTATTTTCAAGATTTACGACGAAGAGGCTAACTTAAAAACCTATCCTAGGGGTCTTGGGAGCTGATCCATAGATTAGCCTTGCCTATGTTATACATGTAAAGACCACGTAGTTCGACTGACGATGAGCTTAACTCAATGATAATATGGATGGGCAAACGGATTGAAGTTTTATTGCGATGGGCACCTATGGACCAACCTAAAATTTCTCGAGGGATGATCAGAGATCAACCTTGCCTAAATTCAAGCTCAAAGATGACATAGTTTGATAGAACAACTCTATTTTTTATTTTTCAAATTTTTGACAATTTTTTGGATTTTGCTTTTATAATGTTTTTTGGATTTTTTGGTTTTCTGAATGTTTTTGGGTTTTCACAAAAAAAATACATGAATCTGATCTGATGCCAGTTTAGGAACACACCCCTAGCATCATGTGATAGACTACTTCGATAAAGGCAAGACAAACTGACCTTAGGATATGCCAAGTAGTGCTATGGTGGAATATGATACGAGCACAAGATCAAACTATGGTATGGATGTGAATGGATGGATGGAAGGGAGATGAATGAAATGTGCTGCAATGAAATGAGTGAGTCATATAATCCTAGTGAGTAAAGGGTGCTTTATTTATGCTTGGTGCCTATTTTCCAATTTTTCACCAAGGTACCTATCCAAAGCACCACCGAAGTGGTTTTCACTAGAGGACGATAGTTGTCTTTACTGTTTTCAATCCTTTTTCTGAAATTTTTTTTGGATTTTTGTATTTTTTTATTTTTTTTTTTGCTATCACCAAGACACCCATTTGCCAAGTTTTCATCGAGGTAACCATTTTTTCGAGACATTTTCTGATTTTTTGTATTTTTTGGTTCTATACCTTGCAATTTTTTTTAGGCATAAAACTTTTTTAGATGACAACTATTCATGGGCTCCTATAGACACTTGCCTTCTAGTGTCAACAATTGATAGGCCCCTAACTTATAGCTTGTTGTTATGACAAAGGGTCCCAACCAGTTGGGCTCAAATTTTCCTTTGCTATCTAGGTTGGGTATATTCTTCTAGTTTTCTTTCAGCACAAGTTCACTAACTTGGAAGGTGTGTCACTTGATCTTCTTGTTGTAGCTGTGTTTTAGGTGGTTCTGATAGACTTGTAGATGATTGAGGGCATCCATGTGTTGTTCATCTAATAATTTTAACTCATTTAGTCATGAGACCCTATATTCTTGATCTGTGATGAGGTTTTGCAATGATATCCTCAGTGATGGGAGCTCGATCTCGATTGGGAGGATGGCTTCTGATCCATAGACTAGGGAGAATGGGGTGGTGCCTGTTGGCATACGGATGCTAGTGTGGTAGGCCAACAAGGTGGTATTTAGCTACAGATGCCAGTCATGACCAAAGTCATTGATTTTTTTCTTAAGGATCTTCAGGATGGTTTTCTTTGTAGCTTCTTCTTGGCCATTGCCTTGGGGGTAGTATGGAGTTGAAAAGCGGTGTTGGATTTTGAATTTCTCACACAAGTCACGGACATCCTGATTCTTGAAAGGTGTCTCATTATTAGATATAATGGATTGGGGGACACCGTATCAAAAAATGAGATAGTTTAGGATGAACTTTGATATCTATTTTCTAGTAATGTAGGTCATAGGGATTTCTTCGACCCTCTTTGTGAAATACTTTGTGGTGATAATGATGAATTTATGGCCGTTGGATGAGGTGGTGTGATTTTGCCTATGAGATTGAGCCCCCATTATGAAAAGGGTCATGGTGTGACAATAGGATTGAGTTCCTAAGCTGTTGCATGAATAAGATCTCCATGTTGCTGACATTGTAAACATTTTTTATGCATTCATGTGCCTCCTTTTCCATTGTCAGCCAGTAGTACCCAGTTCTTAGTAACTTCTTGGCCAAGGTCATACTACTCAAGTCTTAACCGCAAGTGCCATTATGTACCTCTATTAAAGAATTAAGGGCCTCCTCATGATTTAAACAATGTAAAAGGGTTCCCTCGATGCTCCTACAATAGAGAGTTTCTCCTAGGATGAAAAAACGTAAGGAATTTTTGACAAAAGTAGGCTTGAGGTTTGGGGTAATGTCGACAAGGAGGACTCCTATTCTTAGGTAGGTATAGATGTCATGATACTAGGGATCACCGGGACCAATGAGTTCAAACACATATTCTAAATCTGGTACCTCGAACGTGGGTATGAGAAGCTCCTCTACCAAGAATTCATGTTTTGAGACATTGCGAGGGATATCCAGTAAGGATCCAATTGTTGCCATGGCATCAGCTACCCTGTTGTTAGCTCTTAGTATCTACTCAAAGGTGATGTCAATGAATGATTCTTTTAGGTTGTCTACTAGCTTTTTATATGGTGTGAGCTTGTCATCCTTAGTTTGGTACTCATCAATGACTTGGTTGATAATAATTTGTGAATCTCCATAAACCTTTAGTTCCATGATCTACCACTATGCCGCAACCTTTAGACCTATGGTTAAAGCCTCGTATTCTGTAATATTGTTAGTACAAGGGAATGCCAATTTGTAGGATCTAGGTATACAATCCCCTTGTGGCATGATGAAGAAAACAACAGCTCCTGATCCATGTTGTGTGTGTGAGCCATCGAAGTAGAGTTTCCAATGATCAACTATGTTGAGATTAAAGATGGTCTCATCTGAAAACTTTGATATGAGTGGGTTTTCTAAATAGATTGGAGCCTCTTCTAGTTGGTCTACAATGACTTTCCCTTTGATTGCTTTGTGCTCCACATATTCAATGTCATGTTCTGATAGTATCATGACCCACCTAGCCATCCTTCCTATGAGCATTGCCTTTGATAGTAGATACTTTAGGGGATCGATCTTGGTGATTAGCTTAATCTATTGAGCTAACATGTAGTGTCTGAACTTTTGTCCTACAAACATGATAACTAGACAAGCTTTTTCTATTGGTGTGTAGTTGAGCTCATTCCCTACCATTTTTCTATTGATGTAATAGATGGCCCACTCTATACGATTTTCATCATGTTGAGCTAAAAGAGCACCAAGGGCTAATGTTGTTGTTGAGATATATAAAATCAGTGGTTTTTCGGCAATGGGTGGCATTAATACTGGTGGCATGAGTAAGTATTCTTTGATTTTGCTAAATTATTGTTTTCACTTTTCGTCCCACCTATATGCTACTCCCTTGTGGAGTAGATGTTGATATGCAATCTGTTTGTCTTCCAGTTGAATTATGAACCTCCGAATAGATTGGAGTCTGCCTTGCAAGCCTTTGAGTTGTTTTAGTGTCCTTGGTGCTTCCATATCGAGGATTTCTTTGACCTTTGTGGGATCCACCTCTATTCCCCTCATTGATACTATGAATCCCAAAATTTTACATAATTATACCCTAAAGACACATTTCTTGGGGTTGAGCTTGACCTTGTAATTTTCTAGTCTGTCAAAAATATCACTTAGGGCTACTATGTGATTTTTCCTTTTTCTTGATTTGGCTAGTATATAATCTATGTAATCTTTGACATTTTTGTGTATCATGTAATGGAAGATTAGTGTCATGGCCCTCTGATATGTAGCCCCTGCATTTTTTAGCCCGAATGGCATCATATTCCAGCAGTAGGTGCCTTATGGACATGTAAATGTCTTCTTGTGCTAGTCCTCTTTTGTGATCATTATCTGGCTATACCCTGAGAAGCCATCCATCAGTGATAGCATCTCATGTCCGGCTGTCATGTCCACTATCATATCAATGTTAGGTAGTGGAAAATCATCCTTGAGACATGCTTTGTTGAGGTCTCTAAAGTCTGTGTAGATATGGATGCCCCCATTTGGTTTTGAAACTGGTACCAAGTTAGATACCCATTCCGGATAGTCAATTGGGCGTATGAAGCCAACCTCTAGGAGTTTCTACAATTCCACCTTGACTAGCAAGGCTATTTGAGGATGAATTTTTCTTAATTTTTGTCTAATAGGTTTGCCCCTGGGTAAACAACCAAGTGGGGAACTATGATATCTAGATTGAGACTTTGCATATCATCATAGGTCCATGCAAAGTTCGCCTTTATTTCCTTTAGAATTGCAACCAATAGTTCTTGTTCTTCTATTAGAAGTGACTCTGCGTAGAAGGTGACCTGTGGTGTTGTCTTCGTTCCCAACTTGACAAGATTACACTGTTCTGCCAAAACTGTTGATTTCTCCTGATGCATCGTCATAGGGGGAGATTGAATCCTTCATCTTTCGACACCTCATAGAGGTTTTCACCATTAGATACGTCCTTTATTTTTACTATTTTTTGGTTAGAAAGTGTCACAGTGTGGTTTTCACTCAATAACTTTGAGCTTATTCTTGTTCTTTTTCTTTTGTGACTGAACGACTCAATTGTCTCCCCATAATATGATTGAGTGTCCAATGTGATGTTGAAACCTGCCTTGTGATCTCCATATGGAACTGTATCCCTTAATCCCATGAACTCTGAGAGTGCCTCATCATTTTTGAATGAGTCTAGAATCAGAGGTCTTGGTTGGTCATAGTCGATGAGTTGAGGGTATACTAAGTTGATTTTATGGGTTTGGTGGTTTGACTCAGTGGGTGAGGCACTAATCATAAGTGAAGTGGAGTTCTCAAATAGCATAGGAAGGCTAGTTATGGTATCTTTGTTGTCACTACAGGTGCATACATCTGTTACATCAAAAGTGAAATTATCTAAGGGGAGACATGTGCATACGGGTAGTTGAAGGGTGGCTGCTAATACTTGAGGAGGGGACCTGACTACTCTACTAGGGGTACATCTGAGGCCAAGGTACATCTGAGGCCAAGGTTTCTCATTCTTCTTTCTACAACAGTGGGCTCCAGTCATCCATCGTTGTTCCTTCCAAGGCTTTTATTCCTATTATAGCCCATGCCTAGCATAATTTTCAATCCTCTATTGGTTTCATCCATGGGTAGAGTGGGGGTGGATCTTTCATCATGATATAATATGCTTGAAATGTCCCCCTCATCCACATTTTCTTGACTTAGATCCCCCCAATGGTTGAATCCAAAAGGTTATGTCCTAATAGTGCGGACGGGTGTTTTGTCTGGATGAGGTTGCCCATGTGACCTAGGAGATTGTGGTAACTCTCCTACAACAACACATTCTTCTTCATTATGTAGTCTCTGTACCCATTTTCCTAGATCATTATCTTGATTTCAAATATATCAGGAATGGAGGGTGTCTTTGTCACAGAAGTGGAGGCAAGTTTCGATGGGTCTATGTATGAAGTGGATGGTCCTTCGTCATTTTTTGGAACTTGGGGAGTTTTGTAAAACTTCGCTTCCAAGTTTTTGCAATAGGAAAATGGTTCCAGATCACCATGTATAGTGACCTATTCCTTTTGGTACAAGAATTTTATGCATTGATGAAATGTCGAGGCAACCACCTTCATTCCATGGATCCACAGGCATGCTAAGAGGATGTTATATGGTAGGTCAAGATCAAGCTCTTGACAAGTGGTTTCCATGGTTGTTGGCCCCACTTGGATTGGGATTTTAATAGTGCCTTGGGACACTCTTTCCTGATCATCGTATGCTCTTATGGTGATGCCCTTGTTCTTATCAATGGAATCCTCGGAGAATCCCAAGTTCTTTATGAGTTTGAGCGAATAGATATTGAGGCTTGCACCTCCATCCACCAAGACCCTTTTGACTTTATTTTTATGAATGAGCACTTGACGGTGAAGTACTCAATTGTGGGATGGTTGGGCAGGAAAATCTTGGTCGAAAAAGGTGAGGAGGTTTGGGGTAATGATGATACCAACCATAGCCTGAAATTGTTATGTATCAAGGGTGGCGGAGATAGTAGATGCAAATAATGCTTCATCAAGGATTTTCCTATGGGCGACAGAGATTTTTAGTAATTCCATGATGGAGATTTGGGCAAGGGTTCTCTTTAGCTGATCAATGACACTGTAATCGTAGGGGATGGCCTTTGTATTTGAAATGGGGGTCTTAGATGGCATTGATGCCCCTGCAATAGTGACCTTGCTGCCACATGTGGTGACTCCACAATCGACATTGGATTCTTTGATGTTAATGATCATGACCAACTCATGATCTATGCATGCGATAATTTCCTCATACACAAGGTTTGCACTAGCATATTTTTGCTTCCCTTTGGTATTTCCTTGGTTATTTCCTTGATTATGATTTGGTATCGGATTCGTGTATACTTTAAGGTCCCAATTTCTGGCTGGTTGTTAAACGTTAATGATCTTGTCCTCAATGAGGTCCTGGATGATATTCTTTAACCACATCCCTTGATTTTGTGAAAATCACAGAGGATATTTTCATTGTACCATGGTGGTTTTGTCATGGGTTCCGCATATTGCTCGAAGTTGGAGATTTTGATAAGGTTTTCCTTGACCAACTTTTTCATTATGGACTTGATTGATTCTCCAAGGGTAGTAATTTTCCACTTGGGTGGGTATTTTCTTTGGGGAGGTGGTCCTCCTTGATTACCCAAGTTATTGATTTGGTTGTTGGAAAGCGGTTGTTGTTGTACCACTGTGCTAGTTTGCACATTATTGCAATTATGATTCTACGGTTGATAGGTCTAGATGTTCTTCTTAGAGGCACTAATGACCACTTTGATGTCGACCACTTCATCATTCATGATATTTTTGTTCCTCGACCATGTTTGAGGTTTATTGTTATAATTATTGGACAAGCGGTTATCTTGTTGTGGAGGAAATGTTGATGTGCCTCCTCGCGTGGTAAGGGCTCTTTCGATATTGAGTGCCTTCCGGATCAACTAGTCATATGTTGTGATGCATTTCATTTTTAAGTAGAACACCAAGTTTTCATCTAAATTTGATATGATTATGCAAACTTGTTGTTCTTCTAGCATGGTCCACTTGCTTTGATTGGCCTTGGATTACCATGTTTGCAAGAAGGATGTGAAGAGATCTCCTTTTCTTTGCTTGAGTGTTGATGATTCTTCCAAACTAGCATCTGCACTCATATTGAATGCATAATTTTTAAGGAAAGCTTCCACAATCTCCTAGAATTTTTTAATGCCTATGGGTAGACGAGAAAACCACTCCATCGCTGGACCAATCAGACTCCTAGGGAAAATTCACATTAAATATGTGTCATCGTATGCAACCTCCATGAAATGTACTTGAAATTCCCTGACGTGGTTGTTAGGGTTTCCCATCCCATTGTACTTATCAAATTTAGGGATCTCAAATCCCTTTGGGAATGGTAGCATAGTGAGACTTCTGTCAAATGGATAAGGGCACAAGTTGCCTGATATTTTTCTTGTTTTTCTTGCTTGGAGGTCCAACACCTATTGCGATATTAGTTTAATTTGTCCTGCAACATCGTTTTGCAGATCAGGAGGCAGGATGAATGTGTTTTGAGGTGTTTGTTGTGTTTGATTGATTAGAGGGGTATTTTTGGGTGTTTTCTGCAAGCTCTATTGTGCATTTAAGGATTGTTGATGTGCCTACATTTGCATCAATAATGCTTGTTTTTTATCTTGTTTTTGTTGTTCCAACAAACCTTGTTGTTGGTCTAGCTACTATTGTTCCCATAAAGCTTGTTGTTGGTCTACTTTTTGTTGTGCCAAAAAGGCTTGTTATTGGTATAATTTTTGTTGTGCCAACAAATTTTATTGTTTAGCTTGTGCCTAAAAGTCTTGTAGGGCTTGTTGGTATGCTTGTTGATGAATTGGTTGCAACTGTGCTTGTGCTTGAGCTTGAGCCTGTGTTTGTTGGGTTGCTTGCGTGACTTGTGCATCTTGTTGGGCTTGTGCAACTTGTTGGGTAGCTAGTTGTGCTTGCACTTGTTGAGCGGCTTATTGTGCAGCTTGTTGGTTTTGTTGAATTATCTTTTGATGGTTGGCCTTTTGGATTGCCTGAATCATTGTGATGAATGAATTTTTCATTTTGTCTTTTGGTGGGATTGGTGGTGGATTGGGAATGATGCCACCTATTGTGGTGGGTGGAGGGGTTGTACTAGTAGCCTGGACTTGGGTTTTTAGTGGTGTGTTTGAGATGATTGGTCCCTGGGAGGGTATGTTTTGGGGGATTTGGGACCCAGTTGATGTATTGACCGTGGTGGCTTGAATGGTTGCCTCTTGTTGTTGTGATGCCATTTTCAAAAGGAGAGGAATTGATGTGATGGTCGAATGGGCTTGATTTGAGAAGCTAGTGGTGGGTAAGGGGAGAAGACCCACCCCAAGAGGTGATACAGATGTGAGCAGAAATGGAGGGAATTGGGCCCCTCCTCCCATCAATGCGCATATGTATAGAGAAGGATTGAGTTTTAGCATGGCATTGAAAATTCTATGATTCTCTGGATTTTGAATCATTTCAGGTATTTCCTTTTATGTGATTCCCAAGTCTTCGTGCATGATGTCCTCTTAATAGTATTCCTCTTGAGGATTTTGTGATGGTAGAGGAAAGCTATTTGGGGGATTTCTTGATCCTGCTAGGTTTATTTTGAAGGTTACTTAACTCAAGTCATTGGAAGTTGACATTTCTTTGGTATTTTCCATGTTCCTCTTGTGTTGTGATCTTCTTTGGACCATAAAATAGAGATCGTTTGATCTTAATCATAAGGCACAAAAGAGAGAAAAAACTAGAAAAGTCCAAGGATCAAAAGGGGTGATGATGGGGATGAGATAGATGAATGATACGAATGAGTGAAACTCTTGAAGAAATTTTTAGGGGTGATGCTAACTTTTTAAAGGCTTGGATTGATTTTGATAGCTTGACTAGGTGTGTTAAGCCAAAAAAGATGATGGTAAACTTGTAAACCCTAGGAAGTTGTGTTATCCTAGAGAAAAATTGTATAATAGAATGAATTGGCTAAGTGTGTTAAGCCAACCAAAGTGATCATGAAATAGTAAACCTTGGGAAGTTGTGTTATCCTAAAGGTAAATTTATTCAAGAGGGTTGATGATTTGACTGGGTGTCTTAAGTCATATAAAGTGATGCTGATTTTTCCCTCAAGTTTAGCATTAAAGATGTTTCAAAGTTCCTTGGGAGTTTGTTGGTGACATGAGATTTGACTGATGGAGAGATGGATGAGAGTGAAAATTTTGATCCTAGACTTAACCTAGACAAGACACTTTTCTACAAGGCCTCGGTATTGAAGAACATGATATACTTCCTATGTGAGAAAAGAAAACCTTTGAAAAAGAGTTGGATTCTGTTGACAATAAAACTCATACAAAATTTGTATTGTTCTTTGAAGCTTTTTTGTAGAAATTATAAATCAATATTTCTCTAACTTCAAAAAGCCTTTCGAGATGCTCTTCACAAGCTTTAAGGATAATCTTTTTGAACTTTGGTTTTTGGATTTTGACTTTTCAAGAAATCATTTGAGGAAACACATGTGGGGTCCAATTGTTCTTATCTTTGTTTAATGAATTCCTTTTACCAAAATCACTTTCTTGATTTATGATTTCAAACTAAGTGTCTATATCTTTAATCCCTTTTCATTCCAAAAGGTCCATTATGTGAAAATAAAAGTCTCAAGAGCACAATTCCCTAGGTTAATCTTTAGTGAAAAAAATGACGTCTGAATCCAAGCACTTAGAAACCTCTAAGGATACAATCCCTAGGGCAAGCAAGAGCACTTAGATTCGTCAAAGGTATTTGTTTTCTCCAAAGGGTTTGAAATTTGGAGCTTTTGTGAATTTTTGTTTTCAAATGTTTTGAGACTCAAACAATGTGTTTTTTGATTCCAAGCACATGTACAACCCTAGGCTGAAAAGGCAATATTTGTTGGGTTCCCACTTGGATAAATCTAGCTACGCATATTTAGTGCGGATGACTAGATGCTTGACCACACAGGCTCCCCCTTACGGTGCACTTGCTTCTCGAGTCAACCAAGCATTAGTGCCCATGAATCTCCCATGGCATAATTTTTATGTCTACAACAAAACGACATGTATATGTGGGGTG